>VZTT01025565.1:0-37196 GCA_013400855.1 Buphagus erythrorhynchus | reverse complement strand
GGAGCTGCAGCGGCCGGGGCCCGGCCCCAGCGCCGCACCGCGCCGAGGGCAGCGGGGCCGCCGGGCCGCCGCTGCTGTTGCTGAGGTAAATGCGCTCGCGGTCCTGCCCCGCGCCCCGGCGGGTCCCCGCGGGAGGGATCCCTGAGGGGATGAGCCGCCGCAGGCCGGGCTGAGCGCTGGGCTGTTGTCTGGGCTCAGTTCATGGGGTGTTTCTGCGTCCCATGCTTTCCGCATTGTTTACAAAATTAAAATTACCCATCAGCAGCTCTGGGAAGAAGCCCGGACGTGTCCCTGTGCCCCTGTGGAGGCTGCAGGGACAGCTCCCAGCTCCCGGTCCATTCCCACCTTTCCGGCCGTGCCCCGGCGCTTGCTCCGGGGAGTTTCCCTGGTTGATGTGCTTCTCGTTTTCTTCGTTTCCAGGAGGGGAGAGCAGCGCTTGCGGGAAGTGGGAATGCAAATAGCTCTCAAACGAGAGAGGGTGGGTTCGTACAGCACAGCGTGTGTCAGCTGTGCCCTAAAAAAAAAAGGGATTGGGAAATCACTGGCTACTTTTTGTGCTGAATATCAACTCATGTGATGGTATCGGGATGCAGAATTACAGTGATGTAACTGTTTGCTTTGCTGGAGACATAATTAGGTTGAAGTCGCCGTGACTGTTCACATTAACAGACTTAAATTAGCTCTTTTGAAGTGAATGCTCTCTGACTTTGAACATTTACAGATAAAAAGGAGCCGCAGTGGTTCATTAGGAGATGAAACTGATGTGAAATTTTAGCGGTTTGAGATTAGAGTTAAATAGCTGAGATCTCTTTGTGGCTGAAAGGAGTTGATAATACTTTTATCTCTCTAAATACTCTCTCTTCTTGGTTTTCCTTTAGCATAGTATATTTTGTATCATACAGATCTGATGGGTTTCTTTTTTATGCCTCCTATGAGGACGGAGAACTTTTAAGGAAAGTGAATTGATGGGATTTTGCAGTGGTTGAACGGCTGAACATGAAGAACATAGAGGAAGTGTGAGGATTTATGTGTCTGGTATGAGGAATAATTGAAACAAAGGCTTGAACATTCCTCTAATGAGTATTGGAAGTTGCTAGTGAGAATAGTTTGAGCAATAGCATTATTTTTTGGAACCTGGGAGGAAGAACCACGTAGATATGGATGTGGATATAATAGCTGACATAAAAATGTGCTTGCCAGCTTGATAGCACAGAGCAATCACTGTGATACCTGATCTCTCTTCAACTGGGCTTGAGGATAGAATGTGCCCTGATGAATGCAAAAATTAGGAATAAAAAAAATTACTCTCTTAAGTAGGATGTGATTCATGCAATTGCTGTTGGCAAAGTGGTGAAGCTTTCAGCTTTCACATACCAGTGTTGGTATTGGTGTGAGCCTGCAGCCTTGTGGAGTCTAATCTGAATTTGAGCCTGTGGCCCTGTTCCAGAAGAGGCAGAAATCAAAGCCCAGGCACAGATTGTGTTTGTGTCCTTCTCAGGTGAAGGTTGCTTAATCCAGGAGTGTTTTGTCCTTGCTGCTGTACCCCAGTGAGCTCTTGGTGGATCAGATAGTGTGTTTGGTTCTTTGCTGGCCAGCAAAGTCGTGTGCAATATATTTTCTTTGACTTTGGCATCTCAGGGTGAAAGATGTGTTATTGAAAAGATGCCCTGCTGAACATCTCTGGTGTTGCTTTGTGCTTATGGAAGAGTGATTTGGTATCACAGATCTGTTCATGTCTGATAGCAAAGCTTTGTAATACTTCGTACAAACACGTGTTCTGAATACGTGCATCGGGGCATTTTCTCGTGTTTTTAATAACTTCTTTTACCGTGAATTCTCATTTCTGGATTTTGAGGGTGTTTATAAAGATGCTATTGGCATAAATGAT
This sequence comes from Buphagus erythrorhynchus, assembly GCA_013400855.1. Classification (NCBI taxonomy): domain Eukaryota; kingdom Metazoa; phylum Chordata; class Aves; order Passeriformes; family Sturnidae; genus Buphagus; species Buphagus erythrorhynchus. Next base: position 35,308 of record VZTT01025565.1, on the reverse strand, counting down.
AGAAATGGTTTGGGTTGGAAGGAATCTTAGAGATCATCTTGTTCCCACCCTCTCTGGGAACATCCTCAACCAGATGGGATTGCTCAGAGCTCCATCCAGCCTAGCCTTGAACAATTCCAGGGATCCAGGGGCAGCCACAGCTTCTCTGGGCAGCCTGTGTTCCACCCTCACAGGGAGGAATTCATTCTGTATCTCTAAACTAAATTTCTTCTTTTTCAGTTCAAAAAAAGACATAAGTAATTAGATCAATTTCCCAAAAAGACCTTCATACTTATGCTGAAGCTCTTCTGTATACCTTTAGTCTGAGGTGATTTAGAAGCAGCACATCTCCTTTTCAAAGCTGGAAAAGAGCAATTCCAGTGTTTCCCAATGGGCTGGCTTAAGGAGAATTGTTACAGTAGCTTGAAACTTGGCTGTATTAAATATTTACTTAATGAATATTCTCTTCAATGTGTCGCACACAAACAGTCTCCCATTAATTCCATGTTCTACTGTGACCTGTCCCTGTGTGTCTGCAGGAGAGCAGAGATGGACCAGCACAAGGGAAGGGCTGCAAGGTATAAATGGGAAATTCAAGAGATAAATGCTGAATATCTTAAGAACAACAGCAGGGTTTTGGAGAGATGGTGAGCTGTGCCACTGAGTATGGGCTTGAGGATAAGGTGATGTTAGCACTTCAGGGTTGTATCATGGATCTCCATCACAAGTTATTTCAGCTGCTCCTCTCCAGAGCTGTGTGTGCTGTGCTAAGGACATGCCAGATTCCCAAATTGCTGTGAGCCTGACTGCTAGACCAGTCACTGGGAGAGAATTGAAACAAACTACAGCTGACTTTTAAAATGCCTTTGCAGCTTGGCTTGCCTGGATCTGTAATAAAAGTCAGTGATTCTTCTAAATTAGACATGTGCAGACATTATCTGATAGATATTTATCTGTCAGCAGTGAACAGTCCAGATTGCCCATGGAACTGGGTGCAGGAGGAGATTTGCCTGCTTGATTTACTTAAAACTCACAAGTTCCTGGAGTTAATGTTTATTCTGTAACCTCTTAGGGACATTGCAGGGCTGTAATTTTGATCTGCCACCAGTGCTCTGCTTCCAGGTAGGATTTAAATCCACTGTATGTGAGTGCTGCAGGATTATTATTCTAATGTGCAATCTGTGTTGGTGTCTCTACAACTATTGAGAGCAATTAGAAATGTTGAAATAAAGGCATTTTCTTTATTGTGTTACCACTGAAGTGGGAGGAATCTTAGGAACTGTCCATTGTGTAGCCTGAAGGAAAAGGCAGCAAAACATTTTATGCTTTGACAGCTGATGGATTTCTAGCCTGTATATAAATTCTTACTTGTTTAAGAAAATTACAGAGAAGTAAGCTTTTCTTTTTTCCTACAACAATGCTTTTGTAGTCATCCTCAGAAGATAGCAGGATAAAGGACTGTTCTTAACCCTGAAGTGCCTGGTTTTTTAAATTTAATTACCAGTTCGGGGGCCTTATGATACAATTAGTTGTGTTGTGTCATTTGTCTTCCTAATGCCCTTGGCAACCTTCTTCCACTAAACCCAGTCATTTTATAAGGCCACCTTTCTGGTGATCATGAGTTTATAGCATAACTTGTTCAAAAGTTGTTTGGGTTTTTTTATTCCAACAGTACATCTGCATTTTAGACCTGAGTTTCAGTACCAGTGAGGTGGAAGTCAGGTGAGACATTCCCAACCTGAGAATTTCAAATAACTCCTAAGAGTGGAACAAGGTTGGGTCAGGTTTAATATAACCACGTGTGCAAACATAACACTGGGCATGAAGCATTGAATAATTTGGTGTTATCTTCTGGTGCTAGATAAAGATTTGTAAAAGGTCAAATTGAAAACTGTTGCTTGGTGTATTAGAGGTTGAAGTGTAATGATTTGTCCTTTTGTACTCTAAGTATGCAACAAAGATTAAATTTGCTTAGGACAGGCATTGAAGCAGATAAATGAAGAGTAGAGGGAAGCTGTGAGCATCTCAGTGGAGACACTGAGCTCCTCATAAAGGGAGAGCTTTCAAACATTGATCCTCTTCCCTCGGAGGGACCACTGGTGTGGGCAGCTGGAGAGGAGAAGGATGAGGCAAATCACATGAGAATGCCTAAATCCATTATTCCTGCAAAGCTGATCTGAGGGGACACTTGCACATAGACCAGGAACTGGTGAGGCTGTGATAAACACAAATTTTGCACAGGATTGCAGTTGGCATTAGAGACTGACTGAACAAATCACGTCCCTGTCTCGTCAGTAAACTCTGTGAGCAATTGCAGCTGATTTCTCTGAGCTGAATATTTCACCTGCAGAGGCTGAGTGTGTTGTGTTCCATTGCTGTCATCCCCAGCCCCAAACGGGTGGGTGGCACTGCACATCCATGTGAGACACTCCACCTGTCTGCTCCTGTGTCTGCTCAGCTGCCACCTAATGCCACAGCAGTGACAACTTCATGGCTGTGGGTTTCACAGTGTTGTCAAGTTTTGGAAAGTCTAAAAGCTTATTTGTAAAGCAAACCACAAAGCAATCACAGCTTCCTGCAGTGATACAGAAGATAAGGAGGGGTGGTTTCAAGCTAAAAAGAGGATCAGTTGGGATTTGATATTAGAAGTTTTTCACAATGAGGGTGGTGGAGTTCTGGCACAGAGAATCTGTGGATGCCTCATCCCTGGAAATGTCCAAGCTCAGGTTGGATGGGGGTTTGGAGCAGCCTGGGATAGTGGGAGGTGTCCCTGCCCATGGCAGGGAGTGGCACTGGCTGACATTTAAAGGTCCCTTCCAACCCAATCTACTCAATAATTCTGATGTGGTCATAATAAACATTTGCATTACCATTTAGTCTTGCAGTAGAATGTTTGAGTTTGTTTAAATAAGGTAAGAGACTTCTCTTTTTCAATTCCCCTTGAACTGGGAAAATTTGAAAATGGGTACTGAAGAACTCCACCAGTAATGTTGTATTTGGAGTATCTATTTCTAACAAGCTGCTTTCAGAAGCTTTTCAAGACAGTGGCTTTATATTTGCTGTAGCTCTTAAGTGTCAGAACCCTTATGTTACTTTCAAAATATATTAAATTAACCTTGCAAATAAGAGTGATTTCCATGTCACAAAATTTACTTCAAAGAAATAGAGAATGAAGCCAATGAAGAAGAAAACTCTAGGTGCTTCTTTAGGCAGCTTTAATCAGCCAGCAATTCAGGCCCACACCTCTTCTGTTCTCTTCCCCAAATAGAAATGTAATGCGAGGTTCTGTGCTGCAATCCTGCTCCAAGTGCCATGTGGTGATTTCCAAAAGTTAACAGCTAAAAATGTCAGGCTTTCAAGTACCTGGTTTTCTAAATAAAACACAAACTTTTTCATTGTAGCTACATGCAGCATGTTTCAGGGTGCTACTATTGATGTATAATATTTGTATTTAACAGTATTTTCCTGATGCAGCTTTGCTAATCAGTTTGTTGGTGATGTCTTTTCAGATTACATCAGACATGACTATGTGAATAACCAGGGATAAGCCAAAGGCAGGACAGGATGTCAGAATAACATACAAAACATTTTTGAGGTATTTGTTTTGTTTTGGATTTCTTTAATTGTGCTAAGATTTTTTTGGTTGTCTTTAAGCCATTTAAGCAAAATGAATGCAGTAATTCTGTGCCATTCCATACTTAAAACGTTCCTTAAAAGTTTTAGAAACCCTTTTTTGATGAAGTAATTGCTGATTTGCTTAGTTACGTTCATATTCCAGCTGCTAATTATGTAGTTTTATGAAACTTAAATTTTCTTGGCCTCAAGGGGTGGTGATGTCCCAAAGTGCTATTGGACTTAATTGGCATAATTGTAGTTTTAACTCTGAACATTTAGAAAAATTAGGATAATTTGAAGTGGATGAAAAGAGGGCCTCATCTAGCTTAAGTTAAGCTTGAATTACTTAAAAGGGAGGTGAAGTTTTTCTTTCCTAAGGTGATTTTCTAGTGTGTGACAACTTCATCCTTGGCTTAGCAGCTATGTTCTGGTGAGAGAGAGGACTTTTGTAAAAAAAAACCCCAATGTGTGAACAGAAAATACAATTTAACTCCTAGAAATTGTAATAGGTCCAAGCAGCAGAGCTGAATTTCAGTTTGTTCTGTTCCACCAGCAGAGAATGTGTCCTTCAGACACCTCACAGTGTCCTGGGAGCTTCCCAGCTATTTTTGCAGTTGCTCTCACATCTGTGTGCTGCATCTGCATGTATTTATTTTCATTTCTGGTTTCTTGGATTGCTCCTGCCTGGTTCTAACATCAAAGCTTAAGGATCAGAAGGATTTTCTGGGCAGAATGTGTTATTCTCATTCCTGGTAGAGAGTTTTTAAAGGGCTTAGACAAACACAGCTTTATCAAAAAACATCTCAGTGCCAGTGTCTTCACCTGGTAATGGTCACTTGGACCATTCTAGAGGAACAAAGTGATCCCAGACTCAAGGTCTTGGGATGGAAATTGCAGTGCCACAATCCCTCCAGTCGTGTATAGGCTGCCATTAATAAGGGGACCTCTGTGTGCCTGTCAAAAATAAATAGAAATGCTTTCAGGTTTCTCTCAGACATGGCCTTTAATAGCAGGAATCAATATGAATTTTAGAACACAGTATACTTTTAAAGCAGCAGGTTATTCTTGAGGCATAATGTTTAAGCTTTAATTTGTCTCCTGTTTGTTGATAGCACTTCAGTTCTGCCATTCCATATCTTTCCTTGAGAGAGATGTCTGGAAAATAATTCTGTTTTCATGAGAACTGTTAAGGCTTCAAGTCTGGTTTTTGCTCCATGTTGGAAGGACAACAAAGCCCTAAAAGAGTTTTCATTAAAGTAAATTAATTAATGTGTTCTTTGAAAATCTGATTCATGTAATCCGTTGCCATGTTAATTTAACCAGAACCATTTGTTTCCCTTGAGTTTGGGCTGATCTGAGACTATTTTATAAGTTATCCAATATGTCTTTGGAACAGGCTTGTGGTTTTTCCAAAACAATAACATTTTTGTCAACAAATTTAGCTGCTTTCTAACTTACTGTGTTGTTTGTTGTGAGCAATGTATTAGAACAGCTTTATTTCCATCTTGGTTTGCCTTTCTACTCTTCCCTCACTAGCTGGAGCAGAATGAAAACTCAACAGTCTGGTGCCATAATTTGCTGTTTTCAGAGAGACATGAGCTCTAATTTAATGAAGACTTTGCCATTTTAGTTTGAGATAAACGAGAGAAGTTGAGTTTTTAACAGAAGAGGAGGAGTGGTTTATGAGCACAGCATGATGGAAATGAAATCAGTCTAAAATCCCTTTGTCAGGCATTGAAGTTGCATGTTAGAGGTGGGTTAACCCTGGCTGGACACCTACCAAAGCTGGTCTGTGTCTCCCCTCAGCTGGAGAGGGGAGAGAAAATATAAAGGAAAGAGAGCAGAGATAAGAGCAGGAGAGATCACTCAGCAACCATCACAGGCTTGACCTGGGGAAATCAGCTCAATTTATAACCAATGACATTAGAGTAGAATGATAAGAAATAAAAACTAAAAACAAAAAAGCCACTAAAAACTAACAAAAAAACCCCTAAAAACAAAACCTTAAAAACTGTCCCCCCTCTTTCATATTCATCTTGCTGTAGTCACAGAATCGCTCAGGTGGCGATCAAAAAGAATCCCAGTTCTATTTTGAACTTGAACATGCTTCACCTCCCAGAAACAAAAGCCCAGGGCCACGTGTACTCAGAATCCTCATGAATAATTAATACTAATGATGATAGTGATGGTGGTGGTGGTGTGTTTGTCCCTGCAGGGCGAGGCCAGCAAACCATGCAGTCATCAGGGCACCGGTTCCGCGATGTCGAGCACCACCCGCTCCTGGCCGACAATGAGAGCTACGACTCCTCCTCCTCCTCCTCGGAGGCTGACATGGCTGAGAGGGTCTGGTTCATCAGGGATGGCTGTGGCATGGTGTGTGCCATCATGACCTGGCTCCTGGTGGTCTATGCAGACTTTGTAGTGACTTTTGTCATGTTGCTGCCTTCCAAAGACTTTTGGTACTCCGTGATCAACGGGGTTCTCTTTAACTGCTTGGCAGTGCTGGCTCTGTCGTCGCATCTGAGGACTATGCTGACTGATCCAGTAAGTATTCAGGAGTTCCTTGGCATTGGATTGTCCCCTCCATCTGCACAGAGCTTTGGAGAAGTGATACCAGGTCTTCTCCTGCTGGGAAAAGTAGTGTTAGGCTCCCTCCTGAACCCTGGTGTTAGGCTCCCTCCAAAGCCTGGTGTTAGGCTCCCTCCAAAGCCTGGTGTTAGGCTCCCTCCTGAATCCTGGTGTTAGGCTCCCTCCTGAATCCTGGTGTTAGGCTCCCTCCAAAAGCCTGGTGTTAGGCTCCCTCCTGAATCCTGGTGTTAGGCTCCCTCCAAAAGCCTGGTGTTAGGCTCCCTCCAAAAGCCTGGTGTTAGGCTCCCTCCAAAAGCCTGGTGTTAGGCTCCCTCCAAAAGCCTGGGTGTTAGGCTCCCTCCAAAGCCCTGGGTGTTAGGCTCCCTCCAAAGCCTGGTGTTAGGCTCAAAACCTTCATGTTACTCTCAGAACCCTCAAGGTTTTGATGATACCTGTACTTATCATCAGGATGGTACCTGTACTTCTCCTGTTAGTCCATTAATGGAACCATAAAGAAACAGTCAATACAAAATTTATAAAAGTGTTAGACTCAAGAAAAACCAGTAAATGAAGCTGATAAATTTTAGTCTTCTGTCCTCATTTTTCTTACTTTTTTTCATCAGATTTATTTTCAGAATTAGTACCTTCATCCTGTTGCATCTCCTGAAATGCTTCTTCCATTTGTGGCACATGGAAGAGCTTTCAGGAGGTGGATGTGCTGCAAAACCTCAGGCACACTTGGCATAGTGGAAAAACCACTGTCCCATGTGATTCCTGCATTTTTGTCTTTAAGTATTTTGAGTCAGGGAAGGGAGATTTAAGCTGAACACACATTGAAGAAGTGTAGGTGTAAGAGGTCTTGAAAGTGCTCATTTCTTAGAACTTTTACTCTTCAAGATTTCAAGAGGTGAAATAGTTGATTTTGTACTAAAATCTATTACTGTTTTTAGGGAATAAATCTGGGAAAAGTGAGATGAGGGGAAAAATATCTATTTTCTCCAGACTTTTGGAGAAAAATGGGGATTTTTATCCAGTGCCAGGGTATAGAGAAATTATGGGAGTGTTCAAAAACCCAGCAGGGTGTTGTAGTTAATGATTTTCTAGATCTTTGATTTAGTTCTGCCCACACCCAGTCATGAAATATCACAACTTCTACAAAGTGTGACAGCTAAGAGAGTTAATGGTTTAAGGATTTATTGCTTAAAAATATGAGCTGGTAAAACTGGGTGTCTTTCTAGACCTGTGTTGTTTTTTATGGGTAAAACACGATCCAAACTGAGATGAGTCACTGCTTTTTCCCTCCATTCCTTTCCTGCTGACTCCCAGAATGGAAGACACAACTGTGTGATAGAAACTAAGATGAAAAGAAGAAAGGAATCAGCTGCCTCAAAACTTACATTAATTAAATTTAGTCTTGTAACTATAAAAATAGATTTTTGGTGGCTGGCTGTGACTGTGAAAGATGGTTTTTGTAATAGAGCACATTTTTGTCAGCAGAATGCTTGAAAGGATGGTCAGAGGTTCTCATCCCTGTGACAGGTGAATAGGGGAATGTGAGATGTTTACACCAAATATTAACTTGAGTAAGAACATTCAGATTGCAAAATCCACCTCAGGAGTACAACATGAGTGTTTAAGGAGTTCTCCTGTGAGCACCATTTCAGGTTTGAAGCACCACTCAGCCAAAGAGCTCACCTAGGACAGGACCTGGGCTGTGTCTTGAGCAGCACAAACACAAATTTATTATTCCAGGCCATAGGTAACAAAAACCCCTTCCCTAAGCAGAGAGGTGTTTGGCAATGGAATCTAAATTCCTGCTGGCTTCTTAATTCTGTCCCAGAACTTCTTTAGGTGTCTGTGTCAAGTGCTGATGTTGCAAGGGGGCTTTTTTTCAGTGAGAATTAAATGCAGAATGTTGCAGTTGGCTTAGACTGACCTGGAGAAGGCTCTCCCTGTGTAAAGAAGTGCTGACCTGGAGCAGTTGGTACAGAAAGGCCACTGCACTTGGCTGTCACATCCCAGTTTATTTCACAATCACTTCCCCTCACAGATAAGGCTTGACCTCCATAAATGAGCACGGTCACAGTGGTGCTGTCCATTATTTTCTCCTTACTAATCCAAATTTAGATCCTGAACTCAGGAGGCTGATGCAGCTCTGTGATAATCAGATCAGAACTAATCACTAAAAGTTAATTTCTTTTCCCAATCAATTGTTTTTCTTTTGAATTGGTTCCTTCAGCTCTTCACCACGAAGCTGCACAATAAAGAAGAGTAAAGAAGCCCATGCTGGTTCTGCTAACAGTGTCCAAGCTAAAGATTTTAGGAAAAAAAGAATGACAGTTCCCAAAAACTTGGGGCAGGTGGTTAAACCCTGGCTTCAGAGAGCTGAAATAAAATCTTTCAAGTAGTTGCTGATTTAACTTTTGTAGATGGCTTAGCCCATTAATCAAATGCCACGACAAATACTCAGGGTAACTCCTCAGCAAATGATGAGCAGTGCTTGTATCTGCAGGGTAAGATGTCTCCCTCTTCATTTCTGTGAGCTGGTTACAGGATATTCTATAAAAATTAAGCTAATACTTGGACAGAGATAAGTTTTGCTGAATTGAAGCTGAATTTGAGGTCAGGCAGAGGTAATTTGTTCATTTGGAATTGATTCTGGCTTACAGCAGACTGGCTTTGAATAAATGAACTTATTTCAGCAATTATCCTGAGGTTACTGGTATTAAGTCTATGAAATGTATTTTTAAATGCTCTCATGCCATTTAAGAAGCTTTCTCTCCTCTAATTGAAATGATTTCAGGGGGCTGTGCCCAAAGGAAATGCCACTAAAGAATACATGGATAATTTGCAACTGAAACCAGGAGAAGTGATCTACAAATGTCCCAAGTGCTGTAGTATCAAACCTGAGCGTGCACACCACTGCAGGTATGCCAGAGTTCCTTAAAGACTTCTGCATTTGGAGGCATGGAATAACCTCATATTTGTTCATTCCCCCCCCATATTTCTTTTGGTATCCACTAAACTTTCAAATTCCTACACTGAAGGTATTTTATAAGTGTAATGTACTATGGCCAAAAATGACTGTGGATGAGGGGAGAGAAGTAAGAGACTCAAAAGATTTATAAAAAGAACTGTGCTCTAGTGTCTTAAATAATTTTTATCTGTGAATATCTTTTCCTGTACATCATTCCAGTTACTGTGCTGTGCTGTGGGTAATGCAGGGCAAAGAAGAGAATCTCAAAAAAATTTCTGAGAGCTGAAATAAGAAATGACTCCTGCAGTCTTAAATTAACAACATTTAGAGTAGTTTTAAATGATTATTTTGTGTCATCTCTTCTTTGCAGTGCATTTGAAGTTGTATGTGAATTGGCAGATTATTTTCCCAAAATTGCATGAATAATTGGTTAAATGCACTTCTACTTATTGAAGGTTCATTTGAATAAGGACAGAAGTGATGATCATTTGAACTAAACACGCTATGGAAGAGATAGTAAATGTATATTTTTAATTCTCAGTCTTTGGAGTTTTCAGGCACTGTGGAAATGCTTTTGTAGTGTTTATTGTGTGCCAGTTGAAAATAGCTGTGCCTGCATAATCAGGGCTTACATAAAGATGCAAATGCTTCTGGTGGCTCTCTAGGTGTGGGGAGTGATGTGTGTTGAATTGTGAGAAGTATTAAATTGAAGTCTCTGAGTTAGTGCCTGTCAAAAGAACAGAGCAGAGTCTTGTCAGGACTCTGAGAGGATTCTGGAGCTTTGTGAGTTCTGAATTAAAAGCTGTGTGTCAGTGCTCAGTGCAAATGCTGTGGCTGAGAAGCTGCTCCCATTTATAAATACTCAGCCTTGGCATGGAGCTCTTGTTCTTCTCTAAGCTGTGAGTGGGTTTTGTATCTGGAGTGGGAAGGGAGAAGTTCCATGGATAAACAGTGAGTGTGGAATTATCTCCAGCTCATTTGTGCATGGTTTAGGCTGGCTTTGCTCAGGTGCACATCCCAGGGCTGCCTTGCTGTGCAGGGAGAAATTCCATGGATAAAAAGGTGAGTGTGGAATTATCTCCAGCTCCTTTGTGCATGGTTTAGGCTGGCTTTGCTCAGTTGCACATCCCAGGGCTGCCTTGCTGTGCAGGGAGAAATTCTAGGGATAAAAAGGTGAGTGTGGAATTATCTCCAGCTCCTTTGTGTGTGGTTTAGGCTGGCTTTGCTCAGGTGCACATCCCAGGGCTGCCTTGCTGTGCAGGGTGAAATTCTAGGGATAAAAAGGTGAGTGTGGAATTATCTCCAGCTCCTTTGTGCGTGGTTTAGGCTGGCTTTGCTCAGGTGCACATCCCAGGGCTCCCTTATTGTACAGGGATGTTGCTGCTGCTGCTTTATCAGCCCAGGAGTGTTCACTGGAGGATGGCTGGGGTGGAGGCAGCACAGCTGCTCCTGGGGCAGGATGGGAGGTGGAAATCCCTGGGGATCCAGGAGAGCTGTGCAGTGTTCACATGCCCTGGCTCTGTGTCCATGGGCTGCACTGAGGGACACCTGGGAGCCCCACTGAGCGTGGCCTGGATCTCACTGATTTTCTCATCCCATATTCAGGTTGATTCTTACAGAGACCTTGCAGGTATCTCTGGAAAGCATTTCCCACATCTTTGGTCCTAGTAGGATTTGCTAATTTGGAAGGAGCCCTAAGTGAAGACATCATATGACAGAAAAAGAGCTGGAGTATCAGAGATCTTGGAGCTCAAATACCTTCTTTATAGCAAGAATTTGAGCAACATTTATTGTTAAAGCAGAGCAAGAATGGATAATGTCTGTGGTGAAGGAAATACCTGATATTTTTAAAGGGTTTGTTTTCCCCAAGCACCTGTTTGGGGATCCAATTTTGTGTGTCATAGGAATTGCTTTAATCCTTGGTCAAATATTCTATCAGATGTTTTACCTAAGGGCAAAGGAGGCATTTTGAGGCTTGCTCAGTGCACCCCTGGCAAATCTGAAAGAGAAAGCCAGAGCCTGGAAGTGTTGTGAGGCTGCTGTCATGTTTTTCTCAGCAGTTGGGTTTCTGGTTTAATTGCCTTTGTTTCTGTTAATCTGATTCTTTTCCTTCGATTTATCACTGCAGGAGTTTACCCAGTAGAAAAAAAGGTTTGTTTGCTTATGCTGCCAATTTTTTTATTGGTTTGCAAACCCATTCCAAGGCCATTAAAAGGTTGGTTTAGTCCCAAGTATTCAAAGTGGCAATTTGCTGATAGAAGAGACTTGAAAATGGAAATTGAAGTTGGTTGCTGTTGGGAAATACTTACACTGAGAGCCACAGTGCATGTTTTGAGTAGTAAATTATTAACAGAAGAGACTCTTAGGATGTAGTTACGAAAATTGTTGTGCAACACTGCAACAGAATTTCTTTTAAGGAAGAAAAATAGTTTCATAATACACATTGGTGATGGGGAAAAGAGCAAGAACCTTTTATTTACAGCTAAGCATCTCTGAAATACATTGAAGTGATGTTTCAGTGAGCAGTTAATATTTTCAGCACAGGGAAGAGCCCTATCCTGGGTGAATGGGATTTCATTTTCACTGAAGGAGCACAGCTGTCATCATTTCTGCCTGTTCTGAGTGCCTGTGTTTGTGTGTGGAGGGCTGTTATTGTGAATTAAGTCACTGAGATGTTTCCACCAGGCTCCCAGGGAATATCTGTTACCCACACCCATTTCTCTTGAGTCTTTAGCTGTGCCATTCTGAATGTTACCTTTGACATTCAGAGCTGTAATTGCACCTGCCTGAGTTCATGGAGCAGCAATTCCAGGTTGGAAGAGAGACTTTCCTACATCCACAGGTGCTTGTTCTGTTTGCTTCTCTCTTGTGAACAGCCCAGGGTGCAGCTGAGGAAGGGATTTCCCCAAACTCCTGCTGCATAAAAAGGAATAAAATACGAGGGATGGGGTAGGAAGAAGGCAGAACCACTGCTTGAAGCATTGCTGTGAGATTGTTGGTGGGAGATCAGGAATGAAGGCAGGGTTCCAGGTCTTGTGAGAGTTCTGTGAGGGCTTGTGAGAAATTGTGAGTGAGCAGAAGTGAATCCTGCCCACCTTACATGCTCCAGCATTCAGCTCAATTGAGACTGGGTAGGATTTTACTCAGCCCTTCACATTAATATTGTTTGTAGAGTGCTGGCACAGATTCTGTGGCACATCAGGAGCTTTGTCTGGTTGTGGTACTCAGGGAAATGAGAGGCTGAACTTGAAGGCAGCAAGGAAAGTTTTTTGAGGAGCCTCCTGAATGTCTCCTCTGGAGTGATACCCAGTTTTCCTGCACCAGAGAGTGGCTGTGGTGTTCATCTGGTATTGGGATTTTCACTTGTATTTAAAAAGTAATTTGTAGCAGAGGATGAATCTTCTTTAATGCCCATAAAACAAGAGGCAGGGGGAATGTAGGGGCTGGGTTTTGATAGCTCAGAGCAAAGGCAGCTTCATTTGGGATTCTTCCCCATAAACTGCACAGTGGTGTGTTCTGCCCCGTGCTCAATTACCTTAGAATCATACAAATGTGATGACTTAAAAATCATTTTCTGCCTCAGAGCATTGATTTCCCCCCACACCTCCCTGTTTTGTCTCTCCAGTGACAGTCACCCAGCTTTGCTTTGTGGTTTGTCTCAGCAGCACTTGCAGGTACCACACATAAATCAGCCTGGGCTAAAAACAAAGGGGTTTCAATAAAAGTGCCTGCATTTTTTAGGCTTAGAGTCTTGGTGACTGCTGAAGTGAAAATGTTTCATATTCTGGGTATTCTGTGGGAAAATCTGGAGCACTGAGTGTGTGTCTTCAGTACAAAGCTGGGAAAATGGAATATCAGCATTGCTTAAGCTATTGATTTATAAAGAACTACAACAGATGTTGCAACTGTTTTGTTTTTAGTGTGTAATTCTTCATATTTGACTGCAGAACTGAGCCCTCTGCTGCTGTATGGCAGATGTGAAATGGAGCTCTTGGAGTATTTGACTTCTGTGGACATAGCCTTGACTCAAAACTGGGCAGGAGCCAAGAGAACCAGCAAAGAACAGGAGTGTTCAAGAAGTCATGAACAAGTAGCCACTCAATAAGTGCTGGTTGGAGTTTCAATATTTGTGTTTTCTGTTGAGGAAGTGAGGTTTGATACTGTAAGCTGTGCTTTAGTTGAGATTTTGATGCATAAGTTTGGAATTTTATGGCCAGTTGTGACTTCAAGAGTGACATCCTCTCTTGAAGATGTGAATTTCTTGTGTTTCTTCTTATCCACAAGCAAAATTTACAACTTGAAAGCCTGTAAACATAAAATGCTTACTTTATCTAAAAAACTTTTCCAGAAGAGAAAGGGTTTTATTAATACAGAGTGTAGACAGAGCTGAAACTTTGCTCATTCTGAGCCACAAGTGTCTGAAGTCCTGGATTTGCTTGATTGTGTGTTTGGCTGTGCAGTGATTGAGTTTTATTATGAGGAATATTCTATGTACACAGTCCATTTTGGAGCAACCAAAAGCTGAGCTGTGAGAGGGAACAAACAGTTTCTTTAGAGAAATGCAAATAAAATCCCTGTGTGCAGTTTGTCAAGAAATATTTCAGCACATCTGACACATCTCACACTATGACCACTGGCTGCCCTTGTTTCTGCATTTAAAATTCAATTTCTCAACAGAAGCCTCTTGTCCTTTTTTCCAGTATTTGCAAGCGATGCATCCGAAAGATGGATCACCACTGCCCATGGGTGAATAATTGTGTGGGGGAGAAAAATCAGAGATTTTTTGTTCTGTTTACGGTAAGTGAGCAGCAGCAGCAGCTTGATTTTAGTCTGAAACTTCACAATTTATGTTGTAAGTGATTTATGTAATCACTTATTAATTTATTAATTACATAAATGGAATTTGTTTAGTGACTAATGGCTTTAGGACACGATTGTGTTGTTTGGTTGGGTGTTTTTTTTCCTTCTATGCAAGGTATTTCTACCCATATTCATTTTAATTTTGTGCAGTTTCAAAGTTCCTTGGTTTTGCTGTTTTTTTGTAGTGACAGTGAGTGCAATGATGCTGTCTCTTGTTTGCAGATGTACATAGCCCTAATTTCAGCTCATGCTCTTGTACTCTGTGGATTTCAGTTCTTCTCCTGTGTCCGAGGGCAGTGGACTGGTGAGCAAATAAATACTTAATTTTCATTATCATAATCTAGCAGATATTAGGGAAAAGTCACAGCATTCCTATTTTAGTCCCATCTTTAAGTGATATCCTTAAAACATTTCAGATCTGTTTGTGCATCACTCTCCTTTTTCTTTCTGGGTTTTTTTTGGTCCCTTTCCTTCAGTCATTCTCTGGAAGAGCTGTGGCTGTCAGGGGCATTCTCACTCCCTTTACACACAGGAGTAATTCACTACCTCTGTAGTAGGAAGGAAGCTGAGCTGGTCCTCATCCTCCTCAGCACTACAGAACCTAAATTTGGGTTTTGTGTGTCCCACCTCAGTTCTGAGAATGACACCTGAAATTTAAACAGATTTCTCCCTCATTCAGTTACTGGAGTCAGCTGTGGGGCTCCTGCAGGAAAGAAATTCCCTAAACTATCCCAGCTTTTTTATTTAGGCTTCTGGCTTGTATTTCTCAATGTTCCAGTGTGCCAGAGCTCATTCTAGTCTTGTGCTTTTGGCAGTTGTTGCTGTGTTCTTTTGGTATATGAAGCAACAGGGAAATCCATGTGGTTTTTATTTTTTTCTGAATATTTCATTAAATAGATGGAATCTTAGAACTTTTTTTTTTCACCTTTCTGTACACTATCCCTGTTTAAATATAATTGAGTTAATCAGGTGATCAGAGGCTCTCCAGAGATGTGTGAGGCAGAAGCTGATTGCTTTGTGTGGAGAATTAAAAAAGAAGAGTAATAAAGCAATCACAGCCAAGTGGAACATCTGTATTAGCAAGTCAGGGATGACAGTGGAGATGGTTTTTCCAACATCTGTCATGCAGGAAGCTCCAAGCTGCTCTCTCCTGTGCACTTCTGAGTTCTTCACTCACCTCATGTGCAAACATTTATTTAATAGCCTTGAAGTCCCGAGGCAGGACTGCAGAAATAGTCACCCTGTGCTTTATAGGAAGCCAGAAGTGTTAGTTCCATAAAATCCTTTATTTTCTTGGTCAGCAAATAAAGCTGCTGCAAAATCAGAAGTTTGTTTTAAATGTGAAATATTATTTCAAGTGCTAGACATGTAGGACATGCTCTGTCATTTGCTGTTGGGATTTTTTTGTAACTGCATATCTCATTTTCACAGAGTGCAGTGACTTCTCCCCACCTGTAACTGTGATCCTGATGATCTTCTTGTGCCTTGAGGGTTTTCTGTTTCTCACTTTCACTGCAGTCATGTTTGGCACCCAAATCCACTCAATATGCAATGATGAAACGGTAAAAACTTTGACTTTTTTGTATTCTGTAAAATTTATTCTGGGAAGATGTGATTAGATGTGGTTTTATTTGCATGAGGAGAGGCTCTTATTTTGGAGAAAGCTGCAAAATTTCAATAGTTCATCATTTTTATTTTTGACAGTTGGGAAGATTGGAATGGTTTACTGGGTGTTGCTTTCTAACAGAACTTCTTGCACTCTTCACTTTTCTGACATTTTGTAATTTGGTTTTAAATGACAAAGAATGCAAAGCTCCTGACTTGAGCTTTGACTTTCCCTTTTCAGCTGGCACAAATTCCTGCTGGGTGCCAGGGGAAGTGTCTGCTTTCCTCGGGTTTACACTGAAAATCACTGTCTCTCACCTCACTTTGATACATTTTATCAGAGGATAAATCAGAGTTTGGGCCATTGGCTCCCTTGTCCTTAGATCTGCAGTGTCACATCTTGAGAGAATAATTGCCTGGAAACAAGGAAATTGAATGCTGTGACTGTTCAATATTTTCTCATGTTTAAAAGTGTGTTTCTGTACTGAGGAGTAAAGTGCAAAACAACTGGTAAATATTGAACCTTTATTAGTGGGAAGCACAAAAAAATGAACATCAAAATAATGCATTTGGGAGTAATCCTGCCTCCAGTAATTGTGGAGCAGGAGCCTTATTGTCTGCTTTCATTAATTAAGTAAGCAACTTGTAGTGTAGGTTATTGTGTGTGGATCCATCAGCTTTTCTGGGATTTTTGTATTTTAGCTTGAGGGGGAAAGGGATAGAGGTAGATCAACCTTGTTCTACATATTTTATGTTCTAAATTTCTCCCCTGTATCCACAGGGCTAAAACAGTTTCTAACATCTTCCTTAATAATTAATAAATAACAGTAAGAAACTAATCAGCTGAGGAACAACACAATGAACCAACACAATAAAAATGCAAACCCGGTTTTTATAGCCACCACTAGATTAAACTAAACCTTGGACTTAGCAGTGCATCCCTGCCTGTGTTTATTTCCAGGAGATTGAGAGACTGAAAAGTGAAAAGCCAACGTGGGAGCGCAGGCTCCGCTGGGAGGGGATGAAATCTGTTTTTGGGGGCCAGCCCTCCCTCCTGTGGATCAACCCTTTCGCAGGATTTCGCATCAGGAGACTCCTACTGCGAGGAAAGAAAGGAGGACCTGAGTTTTCTGTTTGAGTCTAAATATGCTGGAACTTGCAAGAATCCTATATAGTATTTATTTTGGGGCCAGAGAAGGCTGTCTACATATAATCTGTGACCAGGTGAAACCGATATCAGACATTTGCTTGTAGCAAGCAGAGTTTTCTACGTTTGTTGTCACAGACATCTCATTAATTCCGAGACAGGAACTGGATCTGCCATGATCTTCACAGCAGGATACCAGAGGAAAAGCACGTGGTCACACTAAAGAAGCCAAATGTTGTCATGCTACTGTAATTTATTTTCTGAGATTACTTCCCCATTTTTTTGTTAAACCCTTTTTATTTGATAAACGTCTGGGGAGTTACCTATGTGTTTTTATAACGAGTCTAAGTCCTTGGACGCAGTTGTCAATCATTGGGAGGAGCATTCTGGTGGAAGTTGATCTCCAGTGAGACACAGCCTTCTCAGCCCAGATTTCAGGGAATTGTGCTTTGTTCAGTTCTCCTTTCTCTTTCAGCTTGTCCCTCTGTGTCCCACACATTGCTCATGTGCAGGTGATGCCAAGGACTGGTGCCCAGCACAGAGGCACTGTCACACCCTGCCCAGTGTCTCCCCCAAAGCATGGCCTGTGTTTGGCAGTGTCCATCCCATCTGGCATTGAGGGAAAGGCTGAATTTTCACTTGTAACCTGGCTGGGGGTCACATCCTGCCCTTGGATGTGCTTTGACTGCAAGGAACTCAAGTGTGGACTGTGCAGGGATGAGTGGGACCAGTGTCCTGCTGTGTGAGGTGACAGTGAATTGACAAACTGGGGGTAATTCACTGCAAACACTTTGTCCTTGTAGGGTCTTGCTCTGCCCCTTTTTTACTGTACAGACTTTTCATAGAGGGAAAGCTGTTAATGATCCCTTGAACAAAGCAGAGAAAGAGGCAACTTCCCTCCTTTCTCAAGTACAGCACATCTTAAATGTAGAAATGTTTGCAATAGAACAAGCTACTTTGAATTTAACCATTTCCAACCAAAACTACTTTGAAGAAATGAGAGCAATATAGGTCTAGAACTGCTTTATATGGGCCTGACAAACAACAGTAGTGCTAAAAGATGTTCATAAATCTGCAAGTAATGAAATACAAGCTGTAAGTAATAAAAATCCAGCTAAAAGTTGATTCTTTAAAAGTGACATTTAGACTATTTTTTGTATTATTCTTAACCTAAAAATTACTGACCATATAAAGGATAAAGCAGGAGCCTTGATGCATAGCTTGAAATCGTGCCTAGAAAGTAAATAGCTCCCTGTTTTGGGACTTGCCTTAAAATTGTCCTGTTCTTGCTTTTGCTCAGCCAGTGGCACTGGTGCCCTGTCCCACCTCAAGCAGCTCAGAGCCCTGCATTCCAGCCGTGGTGCACTGCAGGGGCTGTTTCCTTTCTCAGTGCCCTGCTTCTCCATCTCTCCGTGGCATCCTGATCCCAGCTCCATCACTTTCTGTTCCATGGGGTGGCTGAAGGTACCGAGGGATCCATTTCTTGTCTCTGGCCCTGTGAACAAAACTGTGCAATACTTTGGGATATTTTCACTTTGCTTGGGGGAGGGTGGTGGTGTGGAATGCTGGAGACTTCCTAGGTGGAAATCCACTGGAATTGCAGTCCAATGAACAAAACTGAGGGGGAAGCTGGAAGTTCCACAGGATTCTGTGCAGATTCAGTTGCACACCTTAAAGATTGGGGGGGAAAAAATTGTCTGGCTTTGTCCTGAGGCTCTTACTCTGTATATTGTTCAATGAGAAAATCAGAAAATATCACTCCAGGTGGTTGAACCCTGTGACTTGGCAAATGTGTGCGTGTGAAATCCGGTTTACTTGGCTTTTCAAATCCTTACGTTGTAATTTTTTTTTAATGTAAAAAAAGAATAAACTAATGAATTAAAGTCTTAGTTGATTAACTTCTCTACATGTCAGGTTTTTTTCACATATATTTGGATTGAAGCAGCTTCAGGGAAATAGGTGATACTGCTCCAAATTAAAGAGGCTCCTCTGCTTATTAAGAATTTTAAGGTACACTCTTTTAGCCCTTCTTGGGCATTCCCTTTTCTTCAGTNCAGGGAAATAGTCAGGTGATACTGCTCCAAATTAAAGAGGCTCTTCTGCTTATTAAGAATTTTAAGGTACATTCTTTTAGCTCTTCTTGGGCATTCCCTTTTCTTCATCCTCTGGTGTAGTTGCTTATTTTATTATAGAGCCATGGAATGATTTACATGGGAAGGGACCTTAAAGCTCATCTTGTTCCCACCCTGTTTGTCTGAGGTGAGTGGGGAAACACTTGCAGTGTGAAAACTTACCTCAGTATTCCAGCCTTTGCACCTCCAAGGGATTTGGGATAAATACAGGTTTGAGTCTCCAGTTTTTCTGTGCAAATGTTGGATTTTTCCTGTTTCTGCAGCTTCAGGAGCAAAGACAGTTCTGAGCCTGGAGAGCAGCAGGGTGGGAGTGACCCAAAGAAGGGGGAGGAGGAACAAATGGCAGGAAAGGATGGAGAGACTCAAAGCTGTTCATTTCCCCTTTGCAATAATTCTGAAAAACACCCAGAGATATTCTCTGGGTCTGTATCACACTCGACTCTGATGTTTCTATGGAGAAAAGAGCTCCAAATCCATGAGCACAGACTTTGTGCCAGTGCTGCTGGTATTTTGGGGCAGGTTAATGATTTGATTGTGTTTGTGTGCCACAGCAGCTGGGCTGGGCTGTGTTTATGTGTATTTTAGGGAAGAGTTTGTTTATTCTCTGAAGGGAACAGACGTCCCTGCAGATGGATCCTGCCAATTTATCTCTTTTTTATTTTCTTGTTTAATTTCTAGTAGTAATGTCAGTGTTGTTCCAGGAATCCTTTCTGAAGTCTTAGACTTAGCAAGAATTCATTTATGGATTTCTTTATGCCTGACCTGTGCAGAAATGTTAAATTTCTACAATTGTTCTGCTTCTCTCTGTTGGCTCCAAGTCCAATGCTGTTGGAGAAAGTAAGTGGCTTAAGGGGTTTTGAAATATAGAAACTGGGCTGTAAAATGATTCTGGAATCTGTTAATAACACCAAAATTAAATGCACCAGCATTGGTTCTGTATATTTTTGTATCTTTTTCTTCTGAACAGGGTTACAGGTCAATATTTTAATGTGGTTGGTACTTCTTCATTGATGAGATTGTTATTTTTTTATTCTGCTTCTTTCACTTAGAGTTTTTTATGTTCTGAATATATTTTATTGGTTTTTTTTCCTGCCTGTATTCCAGTAGCACATCTGCTCCTGTTCTGCACTTCACTCTTGTCATCCCCAACCAGAGCTCTGGAAATTATCCAGCAGGCATCAAAGCAAGCACAGGCTGCTTTTTAATAACAGAAGTGAAACTTTGCACCTCCAAAATATTTCTGCAATTTCTCCTTATATTATAGTGCAGCATAAAGTTAATATTGGACCCAGATTCAGTGTTTAAGATGCCAAATATTAGAATTGGCAAGGAAAGGGATAACTCAGAAATATTTAAGATTTTCTTGCCTGAGGTACCCCATTCTGATAAGCAGCTAGCACCTGACAAGGGAAATATTTTTAAATTATGGCTTTGAGCCTCTTTTGTTAACAAAATCATGATTTCAGTAAAATAGTCACTTCCAAGGTGTGTTTGCATAAGAATATTGGTTTAATTTAGAGTGGGATTTCAGATAGGGAAGCCAGAAAGATTCACAGCTAAACTTTCTCTTTTGGGCCTTTAGACAGTAAATTATTCTTGCTGCAACCCTTCACCAGACCAGCTGAACACTGGGGGCTGAGTCTGATATCCACTGGTGCATGGACAACTTTATTTTCCTCTTAGTTTGTGAATTCCATCAGTATTCAGTGAAAGCCAGGCTTTGCAGCCAGAGGTGATTCTTTTTAATGAAAAATAGATAACTGTATTGGAGAAATCAGTGGAGAACCTTGGAAACTTGGTTTTGAATTCAAGAAAAAAGGCAAACTGTCCGGATGAAATACAAGAATATGTAATTTATTTCCCCCCCTAGATTTATTTTCTTACCATTAATGAGTATAAATGTACATTTAAGGTCTGGAAGAGGAATGGAATGGAGCTGCTGGAGGCACTGGAAGCAATGCTGGCTCAGAACAGTTGCATCTGTCATGCAGCAGGAATGCCTGCAGTGGAACCTGCTTTCCAGATAGAGCTGTTTCAAATCAGGGTTATCAGCATAAAATGCCAGATCAAATTCATCAGAGGCAGGAGAAAAATGAAACATTCTGCTCCAGGTGAAATGTGAGCCGCCCTCTGATGGTTTTCAGCTCTCTCTGGTGCTGCAGAATGGCAGTGCTGAAATTCCCCTGCTGCTGGGAGCTGGGATGCTGTTCCCAAGTTCCCTTTCAGTGGCTGGGGTTGTGTTTCCTCCAGCTGAGCATCTCCAGGTGCTGCCCAAAGCCCTTCTCGGCTTTGCCATCAGCAGGGAGTTGGGAATTCGTGCAGAGGGTCAGAGCCAGGAATTCTCCATCGTGTCCCAGTGCTCAGGACAGCCACTCCTTATCCCTCAGTGGCTGTTTGACAGAGGTTGGTGCACAAATGAGCTTAAGCTTGGTGGAAATCTGATAATTTCCTTTTTAATAAAGTCTCATTCATTCAAATCAACTCCATAGCACGACTGCACTTTGGGAACTCTGGAGGCTGTGTAGTCACCACTGGGCTTATTTAATTTAAGTAATTAATAATCCCACCACTGGGCTTATTTAATTTAATCATTTTACATTTTTAATGTAAAATTATTAAATTTTACATTAAGGCAGAAGCACCTTGTTTTAAATACAAACCCTTTTTATAAAAAGTGGTTCTTAGACCTGCCTGTTCCTTTTCTTGGCTAATTCAGAGCCACATTACAGGCAGTACAAAGAAAACAAAACTACAGAAAAATAAAATGCCTGTGTACTGGGAAAAGGTATTCTGGGGCACTTGCTTCTTCCAAAAATGTTTGCAGTAGAAGTTTGCAGAAAATACAGAGCAGGGGTTGGATAAGTCAGCCTTGATCTGGGGGCTTACCAGAGCAGCAGCCACAGTGAGAGGCAGAGATCTTTGCTGCTGTCTGGTGAGAGATGTGCTCACAGGGCAGAGTCCATCCACTGGCTCACAAATGGACTCTGGATACACTGGAAATTATGGAAAATAGCAAAATGTTGGCATTTCTGTTCATAAAGAAAGAACTGGACAGCATTAAATGTTGGCTGCTCTGTTGGGACATTCTGGGTGGAATAAGGCTTTTTAAAGATCATGATGATATTTTTCCTAAAGCTTAACAGGAGAGCTGGGAGTGTAATTAATTACATTTGTGATGGGAATAGACCTTTTTCATGCCAATTCAGGCCAGGCTGTGTGCATGAGGGGTTACCATGAGGTGTGCAAGGCACTGGGATGGATGGATGGATGATGGATGATGGATGGATGGATGGATGATGGATGGAGAGGGGGTCACGGCGGCACCGAGCAATGTCACCAACACTGAGAACCCGAAGGGCTGGCAGTCCTGGCATTACTGAGGAGGGCATGAACCCTAGTCCTTGTGCCAGGGGGTGCTGGTGGGGGTCCCATGGCGAGGCTCCTCTGCAGGCTGTCCCTGGTGCTGGGCTCACGGGCGGGGAAGGCTGGCAGTGGCTGCAGGCAGGGGCGAGCTGTGCTTGGCCTCTGCAAAGAGAAAGGGCCGGTTTCACTGTCAGCACGCTTCCCACAGCGCTCCCAGCTGCTCCTTCCTCCTGCCCCTATAAAATCTCCTGCTTGGGCATCACTGTCTGAGGCAGGAGCTGCACTATGGTGCTGGGCCCTGCTCTAGAGCCTAGTTTATAATCTTCACTGCCTGTGCTGGCAGAAGGAGATGGATGGGATGTCTCAGGAGATGCTGTGGGAGAGAAAAGAAACAGAATTAATGTGGACTTGGATGGTGCTCGATAGAAATCAGCAAACCATCCTACAAAGCCAGGAGCAGGAGTCTGGGGGATCCTGGCACATCCTCCTTTCCTGGTTTTTGGGGGGACTGGCAGACATGGGCCAGTTCTCTTCAGTATTTTGCACTTGGGGAATGCCCCCAGCTGCTTTTCAATCCTTCATCTCCTTATCCTGCAGCCCCTCTGTACCTCATTTACAGAGCACAGCATTTCTCTGGTCTCCTTTGCTGGAAAGGGGCTTAAAAGCTAAATAAAAGCCACCTAAAATATATGATGCCAACATTTATATAGCTGAGAAACAGCAAAATCCACTGCAGGAGGTAAATGATTCTAACAGGCAGAGGGAGGGAAACTGAGTACAGGACAGTGTGATTACATGGCTGTGGTTGTTAAATTACACCTCTTGTTGTACTTTCTTTTTTAACTGCATGGTCCTACAGGGGATAAATGCCTTAACCCACACCCCAGCAGTGCCCAGGCTGCTTGGAGATGGTTTTGTATTCAGGTCCTGTTGTTTGGCAACAGCCACAGGGAACTCCTGCCATGAATAACCATCTATTCTAAATAACCATCTGTCCTCTATTGTGGCATCTCCAGTCGTGCCAAATCCATAGAAACACCCAATCTTGATTTCTTGCCCTTTTTTTTTAATCTTGTGTTTTAGTAACATCTCAAGACCCCCCTGGGTCATGCTACCATTAAAAATCCTAACTTCTCTTCGGAATCATAGGAAGGAGTCAGCCAGGGCTCTACAGAAAAATAAAATGCTAACTTAAACTTAAACTTAGTGTAACTTAAACTCATATAAATAAACTTAAAGAACTTAACTAAACTTAAATTTACTTCAATAAACTGAAATTTAAACTTTAAATTAATTTTTTAAAATAAATGAATAAGCTTTTTTAATAAATAAACTTTTAAAAATAAATTAACATTTAAAATATATATTTTTTTTTTTCAGAAGTGTGTCTGCTTCCCAGTTCCTTGGCTGTGATGTCACTAATGATGTAAAATGGGCTGTAAATAATGTAAAAATGAGCTGTAAGTAACATAAAAAGGGGGACATACGGTCTGGAGCAGAGTGGATCACAGAGGTCATGTTGCTTTGCAGGACGTGTCCTGGCAGTGGATCCAGGTTGAGGTTGGGAGGTGCTGACTGGTACTGGAGATCAGCAGTGGTTCCTGCAGGTGCAATTGGGAAGAGTCATCATTCAATGCATATTTCCCAGCAAGCCAGATGCTCTGGGCTGAATCTTTTCCACCCAGAGGATGTGGAAGACCTCTGTGGGTGAAGGTTAATGGCTCATCTTTGCTTCCTTCCTCTTTGCTCCCAGCCTGTGGCTGTGTGGGCACAGCCCCTGGGATGTCTGGGCTTTCAGCTGCTCTCCAGCTGCACTCCTCTGCCTGGAGCTGTGTCCCAAGTGCTGCTCTTGCCCAGGTTTCCCATAAAGTTATAACTTTTGCACAAATAAAACTAACAGAAGATGTGTTGTCTTCCTTAAACTGCCTTGGTTAGGTGGGAGGCCTTAGTCAAGTGCCATAGAGTGGATCCTTTGCTGTGAATCTCACCAGATTTCCAGAGCCAGGCTGGAAAGAATGGCTCTGGGGTTGGACTGCAGTGAGAAGAACCCTTCAAGCTACAATTCATCAAACGGTTTTGGTCAGAAGGGATCTGAAAGCTGATCCCATTTCAACCTCATGCCATGGGCAGGGATGCCACCCACTGTCCCAGATTCCTCCAAGCCCCAATGTCCAACCTGGCCTTGAACATTTCCAGGGATCCAGAGGCAGCCACAGCTTCAGGGCCTGCCCACCCACACCAAGAAGAATTTTTTCCCAATATCCCACCTAAACCTTTTCTCTTTCAGCTTAAACCCCTTTCCCTCCCTCCTCCCTCCCAGCAGACACAAACCCCGTAACAGCTTTGAGCAAACCCAGCTCTGCCACCCCTCCTCTGGAGGGGCTCTTACCTCCCAGCAGCATCTCCTGCAGCAAGCTGTCGATCCTGGCCACTCCAAAGAGCTTCACAAACTGCACCTGCTCGATCATCTGCCAGGTGATGCTCTGCAGGGGCGGCAGCAGCAGCAGGATGTCGCTGAAGCGGCCCCGCGAGTCGTACTGGCGGTCGTTGATGTAATCCTCCAGGTTCACCTGCACCTGGAAGCGCATGTTCTTCACCTTGCCAGGCTCACTCAGGCCTTTGCAGTCTGGGAAAAGGGAAAACTGAGTTAACTGCTGGCCTCTGAAGGGTGCAGGGGCTTTGCACCACCTAATTAGTGGTTTGTTAGTCAGTCTCGGCTGTCTTCTTCTCAAAGCCAGGATTAACTGAAACACAGTTCAAACAGTGTTTCTTGTGTTTGGGCTTGGTTGTTTATTATATCTTATCAGAAAGTACAGAATGTATGACAGCACTTCCAGCTACCTGCTAGAAGTGAGGAAAAATGGCCACAGAGGCAACTGCTACAAGGTCTTTTAAGGCTAAACAGTCCAATAGAGAATTAACACCGATATTATTTATGCTTTTGACCCAATAACTAGATTCCCATGTCACCCTTAGAGTGACACTAACTGACCAACCAGAAACTACTCCCTGAAACCATGAAGAAGAAGGAAGAAGGATGACCAAAGAAAGAGACAACACCCAAAAACCTCCATCTTGTCCTATACCTATTACTATACTATAAAAACCTCAAATTTAGAACCCATCACCCTGTGAAAGCACACACTTCTAATTCACTACACACTTGTGATTTCTACTTCACCACTCATATTTAGAAGCCTTCTCCAAGGCCTCAGGTCAAAAGCAGTGTTCTCCAGGAGGTCTGTGCCTGAAAGCACAAAAAGCTCAGAAACTCCAGATTTCTGGGATCCAACAGAAATGCAGGGAAATGTTGGCCTGTCAGGCAGGCTGTGTGCAGGGAGAAGGATGAGATGGCAGTGATGCTCTGGCAGAGTCTCCAAGGTCAGCTGGCAGGTTGGGCTGCCACTGCTTCACATCTCACATGGAACAGGGAAACAGTGAGGGGAACTGGAGGGGGAACAGTAATTGGAGGAGAAACAGTAATTTGAGGAGACTTTGAAGGGAAATGGTAAGAAAATAGAAGCTTGTTTCACATGAATGTGTCTGCCTGCTGCCATTAGCAAAGGGGAAAAATTTAGAAGTTACAATATTTATCCTCCCAAGGAAACAGGCTGGAATTTTCCCCTGACAACTTTGAGTCACAACTGCCACCACTAAATGCAGGTGGTTTTAGTGCCTGTATGTTGTGATTACACTCACTCAGGATCCTGTCTTGCTCTCCAGTCTTTGACCTGTGGTCAATCCTTTTTTTCAAGGGCCACTGGTCCAGCTTGGCTTAAGCAAATAAATTTGTCCCTGGGTCGGGTGAAGTGCTGGCATTTACAGCCTCCCACTCTTGCCTCTGCTGTTATCTAAACCTGAGATTTCTGGATCACTGCACCATTTCCTTCACTGTCTGCAAAGAATCCACAGGCACCACATTTTCGGGATTGTAGTGCCAAGAGATTAGATACAGTGCTTAACAAATGATTGTGTGTCAGCAGCACAAGCTCTGAGGACATTCCTGCTCGTTAGCATGGATGAACTTCACTTCACACTTGCTCCTTCCAGCTGAAACCTCAGCACCTCATTGTCACATTGATCTCAGGCTGCACTGAGACACTGATCAGCTGAGAGGTAATTTGTCAAAATCAATTTGATGAAAAAAATCATTTGATGTGGCCCTTCCTCAGCTCACAGCAGGCTTTGGTGAGCCAAAGTTCGTGATGCTCCTGAAACTCCTGGATCTTGATTTTGAATCAATGAATACAGTAAAAAACCCAGTAATTAATGGATGATACTCTGAATTCTCCATGCTAAAAGGCAAAAGGGCATTGTCTGGACTTGGGATTGTTCTCCCATCTCCTCCCTGAGCTCCAGGGAGATACCCACTGGAACCTGGGCTGAGGCAGAACCCCCTGTGCTTCTGGAAGAAGCAGCAAAGCTTCAAAACAAACTGTTTATTTCTGTGTTTCCCTGTTCTCCGTGCTGTGGATCAGCCCTGCTCTGGGTTGCTGCTGGCTTCCAGCAAGATCCATTAGCAGATCCCTGATATTTCTGGGCACTCTGAGCAGCCCAGCTCCCTGTGGTTTTTGATGGTGCTGTCTGGATGCTCCACATTGCTGCTTGTCTGGCTCACTTTGCTTATACATAATTAATACAGGCATGTATGTCCTTAATGATCATCTCCTGCATTTCAGGATGCTGGGCTTTCCCAAAGCCAAGCTCCTGAAGCAGCCCAACTCCTGCAGGGCCTTGCACATCAGCCTGGCTGGAGTTCACACTTGCTAAAGATGAAAACACTCAGGAATAGATCACTTCTGACTTCAAACTGCACTGCTGAGCATTGCTCATTGCAGCACGGGCAGGGTGAGATGCAGAGCTGCTTCCAAGAGGTTTTCCTGGTTTTTTGGAGAGCTCCCAACTGCTCTGCAAGCCCCCTGTTTGGTGGTCAGAGAATCTCACCTGGGTCAAAGAAGATGATGGCTTTGAGGCAGGCGTACTCGTTGTCATCAATCTGGATGTCCCGCAGGGGCTTCACCAGCTCATCCAAAATTCTGGTGGCCACACGAGCGATTTCCAGTTCTGGGCAGTGCATTGGGATGATGAAATCATTCCCTGGGAAGGCAGAGATTCCCCATCAGGTCTTGGCTCCAGCTCTGGTCTCATCCAGCAGTTACCCCAAGGAGGGTTGCCTGATAGTCCCAGTGCCATTTGCAGCAATTTCCAGTTGGCAGGTTTATAATCTGATCCACGAGTGAGAAGCAATCCCTGGATCTCATTCCCTGGTCCTTATTTACCTCAGCAGCACGTCAGTGCACCCACTCTGTGCACACAGCCTGCTCCAGTT
This sequence comes from Buphagus erythrorhynchus, assembly GCA_013400855.1. Lineage (NCBI taxonomy): Eukaryota > Metazoa > Chordata > Aves > Passeriformes > Sturnidae > Buphagus > Buphagus erythrorhynchus. Next base: position 7,733 of record VZTT01025565.1, on the reverse strand, counting down.
CTGCTCTGCTTTGCCCTTGTTACATCGAGCATCTGCTTGTAAGCAGAGCTGCATCTTTATTTTTGGTTTTCTTTTCTTACACAAAGTTATCCCTCTCTCTTTTCTTTAATGTGAAACTTTAAAGGTCAGTATTCTCATTTTTCCAAGAACAATCCCACCTGTGGTGGCAGAGAGCTACATGAAAAGGAAACATCTATTTGCACTGTAATTTTTAATAGACTTTTTTGCTAAGTTTTTAAGTATCTGTACCCAAATACCTCATTGCTTGGGCCTTGGCAATTTCAGGTACAAAACCAAGACAACCCAGGTTGAGATGCCATTTAAATACCATGGCTTTCTCATCCACAATTCCAAAGCAGTGAGGGAACAGTTATAAAAATCCCAGTGAATTTACTTGCTCCTTTTTACTCTCCTCTCCAGCACTGTGTCTCCACCCAGATGTGCAGCCCATGCCCAGGAGTGGAGTTTCAGGGAGGAGGGGGTTTCAGGGATGCAGAATGCTTGGGAATGACTTGGGAAGGGTGAGTTATAAAAGCAGGAGAGTGTTTCACCACCTTACCTAGTAGCAGGAAGTCAGTGTATGGTATGGACCTCTTGGCTACCCCGAGGAGCAGATGTTCCCCTGCGTGGGCTCTGAGCAAGGCAACCTGGAGGTGGCACAGCAGAAAGAAATGAGATTATACTGGAAAAGCAGAGAATGGAGTGCTGAGCTGTTGCTGTTTAATTAATCCCATTTGGTGTGTGCTTAGATCTGGCAGAGCTGCAGATAAAGTTCTGTTCAGGGCTAGAAAATATCAGAGTATGTTCACTTTGAGAAGTGCTACGTTCGTGGCAAACTAAATGAGAAGCTGTTTTTAACTAAAAGAGCAAAGAGGGGCTTGAGTAATTTGAGTTCTTAGGAAATAAACAGATTCTATATTTAATTATTAGGTACCAGTAAAGGCAAAATCAGAACTGCCTTGTAATTCAGAACTGCAGCAGTCTGACACCAATCAGAATTTTTTCACTGGATCTTTTGCAGGTTGGAGTGACCAGCTCTATATTTTGAGGGACTTTGGCTACTGGGGTTATTTTGAATTGGTCCCTCTTTCTCTCCTGTTGTTTATAGCCTGGCACAGGGTGATCTGTATGTTAATGTCTGGGAATTCCTCTCAAAGGCAGTGAATTTACAGGGAAGAGCCTTTGGATTTTACCTGGTCGTCCAGGGGGAGCTCACAAAAGGCTGGGATGTATTTTGCCCATTCCACCAGCACCAGGAGCTGCTGTTTCATGGATTCACACACATCATTGATGGTGGCAATCTTCTTCATGGACATGTCTGTGCTGTGCACGGGGCTCAGGGATAAATACTGAAAGAGAAACCACCCAGCTGTGTTTGGACCAGACCCACGCTGTTTTATCACCCTCCCCAGCCAGGATCCAGCCACCAGGGCTCTGAGAAGATGTTCCCACTGGGGTTGGACACTTTGTGCTCAGCTGTGTCCAGCTCACAGCCCATGGAGCAGCTTCCACGAGGTGGTGCTCAGTCCCAACACACACCCAGCCCTCCTCCAGGCTGGCTCAGGACAAAATCAACGTTCCCATCCCTAGCAGGAGCCAGCAGCACTGTGTCCCAGCTTCCCACCAATCCCTCCAGCCAGCCAGATGCATGAAATGGATCCAGCTTTTCTCCCCCAAGTTGCTGTCAGGGGCACAAAACTCCCTTTTTGATCTCTAAAGAGCTGCGTGGCAGGGAGAGGGTTAAAAACCATAATTTTTGAAAAGGAAGTGGACTCATTGCTGCATGTAATGTGCAACATCTGGACCGTGTGTTTCAGTGCAGAAAGGATATTTGCATAAGAATTTAAAGGACGCTCAGGGTGAAATTAATGGTGGAGCATGAAATAAAAAAGCAATCAGCATCAGCTGAAGCCCAGCAGATATATTCACATTATTTTCCTGCCCTGAAATTGTTATCCTGATAAAGAATTTATGAGGAAAGATACAATCAACCATGACTGGAATATTATGTTTGGAGCAGGACAGAGAGTGCGGCAAGGAAGGATAAAATTCTGTGTGAATGCAGTGAGATTTTAGGGGTGCAGCAACAATTTAGGCTGGGAGAATAGAGGACCTGGGCTGTGCAACATCCCTCAGCCCTTGGAATTTCAGCTTTCTATCTCCCACCCAAGGCTGCATCTGCTCCCTGCAGGATGCATTGCCTTGATAATGGATTTTTCCTGTCTGCTTTTGGACATTTTGCATTTTCTTCCCTGTGGGTTTGTGCAAGAGCCACCCAAGGGCAGAAAAAGCATCCAGCCCTGGATGGTTTAGTGTGCTGGAATTGCTGAGGTCCATGGACCCGTTTGGAGGGGCTGTCCCCACGTGTCCTACCTGCTGTGCCATGGCCTCAGCCTGAGTGAGGATGTTGATGGAGAGAGAGCCATTGTCCTCGTAGCTGCTCCTGCGGATGCTGATCCTGTCACGCTCGTTCTGCACGGCTGAAACGAGAGAGAGGGGCTGGTGTCAGAGAGAAACTGCCAGGGCTTGTGTCAGTGAGAACATCCCAGGGCTTCTGTCAGTAAGAAACTGCTAGGGGTTGTGTCAGTGAGAAACTGCCAGGGCTTGTGTCAGTGAGAACATCCCAGTGCTTGTGTCAGTGAGAACATCCCAGTGCTTGTGTCAGTGAGAACATCCCAGTGTTTGTGTCAGTGAGAACATCCCAGTGCTTGTGTCAGTGAGAACATCCCAGTGCTTGTGTCAGTGAGAACATCCCAGTGTTTGTGCCAGTGAGAACATCCCAGTGTTTGTGTCATGAGAACATCCCAGGGCTTGTGTCAGTGGGAAATCCCCCCCCAACCAGTGGCTGCTGCTCCCTGTGGTCCCTAAACAGGAGTGGATGGGGCTCTGCTCCTGCAGGACACTCCAGTGTTGTTGGATGTTGGAATAAACAGGCTCTGGGGAGGGAAAAGGCCACTTCAGAGGGAGAAGACCAAGCACAAGAGAGAGATGAGTCCATCTGGGGGTCAGAGCAACACCCATGGGATGTCTGCTGGTCCTACTGGATTCCATGCAGCTCAGGGGGAATTCAGGGGTTTGGTGTCACCTCTGTCCTCTTGGCAATGCACCCACACTGCTGGAGCCTTTGGGAATCTTTGTGCCATGGCTGCACTGAGGGTCCTGTGCTGAGCTCCTGGTACAGCAGGATGCTCCTGGGGCTGCACCTCATCTCATGGCAGTGCTGGAAAAGCATCCCCTGACCCCCCCTCAGAGCAGCCTTGGAGTGTCCCCTGCCCCTGCAGGGTGATCCCAGGGGACATCACCACTCATGGGACACAGGAGTCACTCCATGAAGGCAGCCCAAAGAAAAGGAAGTTTAAATCCACTTAAAACCCTTGAAACCATTCCATCAGTGCTGCCCATCACGCAGCTGATTTCAGCAAGCCTGAAACCCTGACAGCAGTGACAGATAAAGACAACACCAAGGCAAGGTTTGTCACCAGCCCTGCTGCTGCAAATCCCTGCTGGAAACCAGCTCAGTGTCCTGAACTGGCAATAACAGCAACACCACAGACCTTGGACACACTGCAGGGGCCACAGCAGAGTGAAGATCAGCCCAGGCCCTTTGCTGAACACACCATAGTGAATTGGAAAAAAACCCACTGATTTTTGAGGCCCATTCCACCCTTTAAACCATCTTTTTCCCAGCTTCATGCTCCATCAGCCCTGCACAGGGAACAGAAGGCATGGATTGCACTTCAGCAGCCTATTTTTGCAACACAGTCTCTAAGAGCTGACTCACCTCCACTGCAGCCATCGAGTGAAACAGCAGCAGAAAAAAAAAAGGAGAATTTAGTCTTAACCCAACCTGGTTTCAGTGCTGCTTTCTCCCCCAAGCCCTCCTGCCTCTGTCCAGCAGCTCAGGGCTGGGGGAAGGAGCCTGAACACACTCAGTGTTTTCCTGGCAGCTCACAGATTTTGGCTACAAACAGCTTGGAAAGGCACTTGTCATGTCCTCAAAGCAGAGGCAGCAGGAAGATTTAGCATGTGGTGACAGTGCAGCACATCCCTCCTCCTTCATCCAGCAGTTCCCAGACTCCTTTTGCTTTATTTGGGGGGAATGACTCAAACAGAGCAGCCAAAGCACGACTCACTCTGGGCTTTAACCCCTTGGGTGTAGAACACTGTGGGTTTGTCTCAAAAGTGGCCACTGGAAAAGATTTTTCCAGCAATTTTTTTTTCCTTTCTGCAGAATCAGCAGAGTATTTTGCCGTCATTCTTTTGAATGATGCTGGGTCTTGTTTTAGAGCATCAGGACTCATTCCTGGGAATCCATACAAAGGAAAAACGTGGGCACTGCCTTGCACAATTTGAGGGAAAGTGTTTTTTTCCTGCCAGCCCATGTCCAACCACTGCTCTGTTTTCCTAACCAGCCTCTGATGAGGGGCCAACAAAGTGAAAGGGCAGAAAACAAGCAGCAGTGACAAAAATCAATGCCTCCCCTTATTGACAGGAGTGCAGTGTTTATTTTCCAAGATCTGGGGCTCAGCCTTGCTGTCAGTCAGGATCAGCTTGTGGGGATCTGACTTTGTACCTCAGAGCCAGCCTTGCCTGCAAGGGGCTGTGTGGGTGCATCCATCTCTGAAAGGTGCCACACACAAACACATTCCTGCAGCATTTTCAGGCTATGGACACCACAATTTATCATCAATTTAGAAAAAAAAAAAAAAAACCCACAGCTTTTGGGAGGCTCTGCTAACCCTCCTTAGACAGCAGCATAAGTTGCCCTGGGCATGAGGGGAGGGTCAGCCTGAAGTGAAGGTGGATATAGGAACCATAATCCTCACTTTCATGGGTTTTATTGCTCCACCAGAAAGGTGAGTGGCAGCATCCAGCACTCAGGAGGAAGAACAAACCTGACCCAGTCTGTGTCATCACTGGCTATTTTATAACATCCCCATCCAAGCTTCTACACCTGGATTTATATCAGATGCTCCCCCACATGCCCTCAGCGTGGGACTCTGCCTACTTACAAGAAAAGGGACAAGTTTTGCCTTTCCAGTCAAGTTCCACATCTGATTTTATGTAAATCTTACAGTCCCAGGCAGACCTGGTGCTCACAGCAGACTCCTTTAAGAAGCCTCAGCCTGTTTTTCCCCCTGAGTCTTTTTATGGCACATATTTCAGTGCTTCCCTCATGCTCTGATAAGCTCAATTTCCAGTGTGAGTGGATGGCACAGGGCGACTTTCTCAAGGTGATTTGGGTGTTATCGCTGAGAGCACCCAAGATGTGATGGAATTAGATACAAAGGGGAGTTAATGTTTCACCTGCCACAAAAATTAATCTATTACTGTGCAGTGATTATATTGCTGTATTTATTGTGTTTGTGAAAGAGAAGGGACAGGTCACTCCTGGTGAGGCAGTGGGAGTGCTGGAGGGACGTGCTGGCCCTGGGGGTGCTGGGCTCAGGTGTGATCTTGGCTTTGCTGTCAATAAAACTCAAAAAACCTGCAGGAAGGACTAAAAAACCCAGTGCTGCATCCCTCTGTCTCCCAGGGGCTGCTATTTCCAGAAGTGCCTGGCAAAATCTTTGCTGGCTGCTTCTTTCCCCCCTCTAATCCTGTTCTCTGCACATTCCCAAAGCCAAAAAAACATCACAAAGAACCACCCAGCCCCACAAGAAGGGACGTCAGTGAGTCCCTAGGATGGTGCTGGCCAGGGACAGGGTGGGCTTTCCCACAGGGAAAAAGGGGACAGAGGGCAGAACCATGCTTGTGTCTCCCTCCAGGGAATTGTCCTGGCTGTGGGAAGCAGATGGGAAAACAAACATTTTCTCCCTGTGACGCAGGGGAGCCCTCAGGAGGGTTTTGTCACTCGGAGCAAGGCTGGACACTCTGCCTTGAGCTGCTGGCACACAGTGCTGTGCCTGTGGGATTGCACTGAGCCCCTGCTTCCCAAACCCTCTGTCCTTGTCCTTGCCATGCAGGGCCAGAGCCTGGCATGAGGAACCTCCAGGGAACCCAGCAAATGGGGGCTGGGAGAGCAGCAAAACAGTGACTTTGCACAGCAACTGTGGAGGTTCAGGCTTTGCCTACACAGGAATGACTGTTTCCATCGTTATTCCACTAAAACCAGCCTCAGGGAATGCTGGTGGGGCTGGAGATGGGGTGATAAATGGCACAGAGGGAGCAGGAGGAGGGAGCTCCCTGATGCTGCACTACCAGTGCTCACAGTGTTTCTGTCTTCATCGACAGATTTACTCCTCCTGCTGCCTGATTAATTTATATCCACAAATAATCTTCTTTTCCCTGAGCTACCTCGGATTTTGTAGGTGTGGTGTGTTTTATTCGCAAATAAATCCCAATGGTACACGTACATTTAATCCTTTCATGGGCTTGTGGGCTGATTTATGACTGCTGAAGGCAGAGAAGATCTTTTATCTTTTCCATCCTTCTTTGCAATAAACTGCAGTCCCAGCCTTCTGAAAGCTGGCAAGAGAAATGTGCAAACAAAAGGTATGAAACAAGACAGAGGCCCTGTGAAGCACTAATAAAACCATCCTATAAACCTGTCCAANCACACTCATAGATTACTTTGAAGGGGATGAGAGGTTAAATATTAACCCCTCTTTTTTTTTTTTTTTTTCCCAACAGAAAACTGACTCCTGACAGTGCAGTGCTGGCATTTCAAAAAGCTTCCAGGTTTTCAGGCACTCAGCTCCATGTGAGGAGATGACCTGGCTCACTTGAGAAATCACACCCTGCTGATTTATTCGAGGTTAAACATGATCTCAGGGAGATGCTAAAAATAGAATCCTGCTGTTTTCTTTGGGTGTTGAAGTACCTGGTGTTCTGCTCAGGCACTGATGCTGCACTGACCAAAAACCTGTCTGGTAGCATTGTGCAAGACAATAGAAATCAAATCTTCTGAGCCAACAGAGAAAGTCAGGGGGAACAGCCAGAAAATCCCCAAAACATCCAGACCACCTTCTGACAGTCCCAGCCCTAACTCCAACACGAGAACAAAGGAGTGAATCTCCTGCAAAAATCTTGGATCCTGATCACTGAGGTGTTTAGGACATCAGAGGGTTTTTTTGTTCAGGCAAGGCTTTCCCTCTCCCCTCATCTTAACTTAAATGGTTGATATTAAAGTGAATTATTGATACCAAACATGCAATTGGGATAGGAGTGATTCTGAGTGAGCTATTTTCTAAGAAATCTGGGAACTGGCTTTCCCACAAGACTCGAGTTTTGTCCCTTCCTTGCCCTCGTTAGTGCTGATAGAACCTGGATCTCAACTCAATTCACAAGCCTGAAGGTGTGGGGCTCCTGTGTGGGGCAGTCTTGGTCCTTCCTGAAAGCAGGATTGAATTCAGGCTGTACAAACAAGGCAATCTAAAGATCCCACAGGCAATTTTCTCAACCATTCCCCAGGGAGTCTGTTTGGTGCCCCACCATCCTCTGGGGGAAGAACCTTTTCCTAATATTCAACCTAAACCTCCCCTGACACAGCTTAAATCCTACAGTCCCAGGCAGACCTGGTCACCACGAAGCTCAGGCTTTTTTTTATTATATGGCTTTTTTCTTTAGGGAGAAATTTCCCTTCTACCAGGCTACACAGTTCATTGTAACTCCTTATCCACTAGAAAAGTTTCCAAAAGGGGGAAAAAAAAAAGAGAGAGAGAAAAAGGAATATCCAAATGTGTCACATCACATCTTTCAACACAGGAGGATTGAAAAAAAAAAACAAAAAA
>VZTT01025562.1:19403-48830 GCA_013400855.1 Buphagus erythrorhynchus | reverse complement strand
ATTTTATAACATGGATTTGTTAGGATTAACTTCTTTCAAGGCCTGAGCTGTGGGAGTGCAGTGGGAAATGTAATATGGTTTGGCTGATGAGTCTCCTCCTCTCCCCCACCCCCTGTCCTTTTTCTTGTTTCCCAGCCCGAAACCTGAAGCTTTCCCAAATCCACGTTCAATCCACAGGGATAAGTTGCTGAAGTCAGTTCACCTTCCAGTGAAATGTGGCTGGTCTGGGGCACTGACATCTGTGGCCATGACCTTCCTGTGAACCCTCCAGCAAGTCTATTACTGTTTTTCTGCATTTCATTCAATATACAGGGCAAAGATTCACTAATTGCATTTACGGGGCTATGCTGCCTTTAAAATATTGTTTTTAAAATGTCCTTTCCCCTCAATCACCGTTTTTTTGTTTTTTTTTTTTTTACTTTTCTGCAGTATCTGGAGAGGATCAAACTGATAGTTGCAAACAGAATGTGAGCTTTTAAAGTCCAGATAGTTGCAATATTGCTCAGCTTTAATGGTGAGAATAAGTATATTATTGAGAAATATTAAAGACAACTGGAGTGCTAATGATGTCATGCCTGCAAAAGTGATTATTCTACCAGTAGAACATTTAATTTCCAAAAATTAAATTATGCATAATTTCCACATTTGTAATAAAATAATTAGTGCCTGCACTTTCTCATTATCGACTGATTTGCTCCAATTTCTTTGTATGAAATGGGCTTTGTCATTGAGTAAGGAGTCATAATATAGTCAAGTTTTACACATTTTATTGTCTTGACTTCAGCTCCAAGAATTACATGTGTACTTGGGAAATGAATTCACAGTACCACAGAGGCTGGCAAGCTTCCAGATTTTAATTGCTTACCAGTGAGGCTCAGGGCAGACTGTTCTTCCTAGGATGGGAAAATGAAAAAGAAACAAACCTCAGTTGTGCTAAAGAAAATGGAAATTATCTTCTTGAGAAGAGTACTCACTGATATGTGAAAAGAAGAACTGCATTGAAGTTATCATTGGATATTGAGCTCTGTGGCTGAATTAACAAAATTGGAAAACTAAGGAAAGCTGGAGCTGTCATGGTATTTAGCCAAGTTCTAACTTTTTTATAACTAACCTCTTTTAGGCAGATTGAGGTAGCTGATAGGAAAAAGGGACTTTAGATCAAAATGCATTCAAAATGCATGGAAAATGTTTACAGGAAGGATGGGCCAAAAAGCTCAGTTGTAGCAAATGAAAGAATTACCCTGAGCATGTCTGCTTCTGTGAAAAGGTACTGCATGAAGAGGTCAAGTGATGAGATCCTGTTACTGAAAGCCAACAAATCTGGATTGCAATCTCTGGCTCCACAAGAGGCTCTACTCAAGATGTTGTTTCTGGTGTGCTCTGTCTGGAACAGGGAATAATTTTTCACCTTTTGCCTTAAGATAATTCTTTTTCAAAGAAGCATTTTCCATTGTATAACTTCGTGTCATTGCTTTCATATCTCCATCTTGTAAGTTTGCAACCATCATGATGCCAAAAAACTAGTGAGAATAACGAAGCAAAGGATAAATACCTGAAGTAAAATAGTAACCGTAAGTGTAATAAAATCTTTGCAATTTATAGCCATCAAGCTGTCTAGATATTATCTATAGATGTTATCTATTTAATACCGCTTGAAAAGGTACTTAGAGGAGGACAATGATGTGTTTCACTTGCTGACACTAGTGCAGCAGCTATATAAGACTGCAAAAGAGAAAAAAGAAGGAAAGAGGACATTTGGATAGGCTCAAGCCTGAGCTCTGGTAGGCAGACTGATTCTGGTGTAAAGTGAGTTTTGTGTTTGCTACAAAATGAGTAGAGAACTAGTGGGACTTTACTAGGAAGAATCTGCATTGCACTGTGCATGAATAGATGAAAAATAATGCTTAAATGCTTAAATTTGGATATTAGCAGTTTGGGATACTGTGGAGGAGGTAACCAGCAGCTGTGGGCAAGCTTGGTGGCTGGATTGGTGTGGCTGTGCAGGTATATTTCTTTCTTCCAGTATTGTTTACTTGGGGCATGGACAGCCTGCCATCTGATTTTCTTCTGGTGGGACTTTGAGTCTCAACTTCATTGCTTCTCCTGAGCTTTCCTTTCAAAACTATTAATTGGCTTTTCTTAAACTTTGAGCAATCCTTGTGTTATTCATTGTTCCTTCCATTGCCAGCCTGGTAAATGACAGGAATGTTGGCTCAGATTGTCTGCAGTAAAGACATTTCCATACAGTACAACATGGATTCTAAAATATATTCACCAAGCAAGAGGAAACTGCTTACGTGACTTAAGATCTCTTTATCTGTCAACAATTACATGCTCCAATAGATCTTGTTTAATTTCAAGATACAAATTATATGCATGCTAGAAAGAGTTCTAGTTCTGTTTGTCAGATCTGAAACGTTTTAAGCCTTGCTATTCATTCACTAATGTTCACACTCACCAATGTTCATGCTTGTTAAATGTAACACTCATTAAAATATATAATCCATATTCATCATTTTAGTTATCCATCACTAAATCAGATTAATAGATCACCATGCAATTTTACATTCTTTTTACAACTTAATGGAAAGGATCCATTATTCAAATATTAAGCATTGCCCATCTGCACTCCCTGTATTTTTTCCTCCAGTTGAGTCACCCATTAATGTGATAAAATGCAAAAGGTTGACAAATGAGTTTGGATATCTTCAAGTTGTTGTTACCAAGACCCCTTGTAGGGTTTGGTCAGCCTTCTGAGTCATTGCTCTCTGCTTCTGACTTCTTGTGCATCCTCAGGTGGGGTACTCCTATTTAGGCAATGCCTCTGAAAGATGGCATCTCTGATTGGATTAATGGATTCCCTTATTATGTTTGATGACTTTTCATATTTTGCATTTTAATCAATTTTTTAAAAAATGGACCAATGTCTTGGTACCTTCTTTCCCATGACAGGAGGTCTGTTTTAATAAGAACACTTATATAAAAGGGAATTTTTTGGTAAATATTTCATTTGATTTGCCAGTTCTGCTATATAAATACATGTATCATTATGCATTTCAAAATGCTGTGTATCTGGGGTAGGCAGGATATTTTGTGCCTTTCTATTCCAGTCTGTGGTTTCTAAATACACTAAGGAGGCAAAAGATAATGACATCATACTTAACTTCAATATTAATCATGACAATAACTAACTGCAAGCACATCCCTCACTGATTTGTTTCATCTGGATTTAGCTCAGGCAAAGCCTTCACTTTAAGGGATATCTCCCTCAGGATTTCCCTACCTGTCTATATTATTAATTCTAATTGGTTTTGTCTTGAGCAACGCTTCCAGAAGAGGTGGTTGCTGAAAACCAGTAGCAGTTGGTCCTGAGACTACAGCCTTTGTCTCTCAGACTTTGTCACCATGAGGCTTGTGAATAGGGTCTGAAAGCTTCTGAAAGTGTTAGCAGCTTCTCAGCCACTGTCAGTGATAAATGATGCAATGGCAGGAGAAACTCTTGACAATATGTTCTCCTATTCAAAGCCAGCAGACAACTAGCAGATGTACAGTGTGCCTTGGTTTCTGGACAGTTCATGTCACTCAGTACACAGAGATGAGTGATTCTAACCAGGCTTAAGAGTTATATGAGAATTACTGAGGGAGAGGGCTGAAAAAGGGGTGGAGGACAGGTAAAGCTGATTTTGGTCATTGCAGAAAAAAAATATTTTCCAGCACCAGTGAAAGATTGTATCACTCATTATGAGTTTTCTCTCTGTAATGTTTTTTATGTGTGTATGTAATTCCTTCGGACAGGGACTGACAGGTAGAACACATGATATATTCTTGTAAAAAATACACTTTAGTAGATCCAGCACATTACCTTTTGTCTTCCTTTATCCCTAATTTTGCCTCAGAGCTTCTTGTTGAGGCTGCAATTGGTAGGAATGCTGGGTAGGTGATGTACTGGGGGAACAGTGGGAAGCACCTTTTGTTTCTGGCATTCCCTGGCTCAGCCAGTGCCCAGGAGTGCTCCCAGAAGCAGAGTGGTGCCCTCTTGAACCTGGTTCCCATGGAGCTGGTGGCCTTGAAAGGCTGTGCACCGAGCCAGGTCTTTTCTGAACCTGCTCTTTTCCTCCCAGTTTTCCTTTTTCTTTCTTACCTTGTTTTCCTTGTCTGTTCTCTGCCTTTTCTCCCAAGCTGCCTCCTGAGGTCTGCTGTTAAGGGGGGTGGTGCAAGCTGGGCTTGCTCTCTGTGAAGTGTTTTCAGAGAGGAACCTTGTAAGAGGCAGAAAGGTGAGAATTTTTATCTTTTTCCTCAGGAAACACCTGCAAAAAAACAGCTTTGGCAATGAAATAAACCTTCTGAAGCGATACTACAAGTAAAAGTGAAATTTTTTCACAGTGTAGAAAACATATCATGCAATGTGTGTTTTAATTATAGGAAAACAATCAAAGAAACCTGTGAAGGCTGTAGTTTTTGTGATTTGATGATAGCAGCTTTGTGAATTGCTGAGAGAGAAGTGTTGCCATGCTGTGAAATGATCAGATTCCCCCATGCTTGCCCTATAGGTGTAAAGCAAAACAAACTCCACTTTATGTGTTTATCTAAAGCTTACTTGCTGCTGCTGTAAGATGCTTCACCCACCAAGATTGGATCTAAGTTACTGATCACTCAAGAGGTAGGTACTTTAATAAAATAAAGAAAACAATGGTGGATACTATATCAATACTTTAAACATTAAGCAAACGTGTTCCGTACACATGCTTTCCTAATCATGCATTTCACAGCAGATTTTTTTTGCATGTAGGTTCACTGATGCAGTTTGTTTCACATGTTGTACAACATTCAATTTCACCTGTGTGTTTCCAGCTCAGGAGAAGTGGTCAGATAACCTGTACAGGATGTGAGCTTTGTCCCATAGCTAAAAAACATGGTGAACCAAGTTGTACTGACCTTTCTAAGTATTTCGATAGGCTTTTAGCTTATCAACATTTTTTCTAATGTTCAGTGATTTGCTAAGATTAGTATTTGCATTTCCTGTTCTCATCTCTCTGCCAGCTCTGCCTTTGTATTTCCTTCTCAAACATACTTTTTCTGTATGTCCTTGTGTTTTTTTCTGTCTTTTTTTTCCCTGTCCTTTCTACCTTGAATTCCTTTGATATTTTTCAGCATCAAATAGCTTCATATGCATCCTTACCATGATTCTATAAAGCATTTCAGGGCAGTCCTCCACTGAGATCCCCTAATATCAGAAATTAAACAAAGCAATAGAAAAAAGAGCCCAGCTTAATGCATCTTCCTACATTTCAGTATTTAGCCCATGTGTTTTGCTGGGGCTATGTGCTTTGCTCATACAGTAGGGAAACTTCCTTGGAGACCATAAACGTTGAAAAGAACCACTGGAGAAAGCAGTTGGATAAAGGGGTTGCTTTCACATGCAAGCACAGCATGTTGGAAAAAAAAACAGACTATTAGGAAAGAAAGTTTTAGGGGGGGTTTTGATGGGTTTTTTGTGGATTTTTTTTGTGTGGTTTTTTTTTGGTTTTTTTTTTTTTAGTATAGTGTAAATGGCAGTAGGGGGTCTTCAGGAGGGATGTGAGCAATGAGAAATCTGTAGATGAATCATTTCCTTAACAGAGCTTCTCATGTGTAAAAGGGGCATTGGAAGGAGGGGTGGGAAGTCATGCTGTCAGTGGAGGAAAGAGGCAGGGGAGCAACTTCATGAGAGATCAGGACAGTTTTGTGGACTTTGTGCTTCAAGTTCAATGGAGCTTCAGACTGGAACAAAGCATTTGGATGACAATCTGGCCTTTTCAAAAGATGAAGGGGTTGTATCCTCCTTAAATATTTAAAGAACACAGGGAGTTCTTTGAAAAGACTAAAGCATCAAACTAGGCAATTAAAAGAGAAGATTCTGCTGAGACCTTGTTTCTGAAGATGTACTGAAGAGGTAAAAAAGCAGTCCAAATGCTTAGTACACAGAAGACAGCAGACAGTAATTGCTTAAGTAAATGTGTGTTGTAAAAAAAAAAAAAAATGTGCAATGCAAAAAAGGCCAGTGTTCCCAATTTGCTGTTGAGAACCTGAGCACAATTGTGCATGTTTGCAGTAGAAATCCATGCACTTGCATGGGAGTGTGTAATATCCCTCTGTACTGCTGGAATGAGGAGCCTTTCAGCATTGCCCATCCCCAGAAGATTTCAAGGCTAGGTTGATGGGGCTTTGAGCAGCCTGGTGGAGTGGAAGATGTCCCTTCCCAGGGCAGGGGGTTTGGAACTGGATGTTCTTTAAGGACCCTTCTAACCATTACCATTCTATTATCCTTCTACTTGGACAAAGTTCTTTCATTCAGCCTCTGCCCATCCTGCAATTGAGAATTGATGGGATATCTCAAGATACAGATCGTTTTGTAGGCATTTAAAAAATAATGTATTTTTCATGGCAGAAAATCTCTCCAAAAAATTAATTGTAAGATTTATCAATTAGAAACAACCCCACCACCCCCAATCCCTGTTGCCACAATGAACTTAATCCTGAATTAGGGGAATCTTTGATATTGCTAGTAGTACCTATAACGTGCTTTAGAGAAGCATAAATGGGAAAGGCATAGGCCATTCCATAGTGGATATTCACAATTGAAAGAATACTAGGAAAATAATTGGCTTCAGAAGACTTTTGATTTGTGATTAATTATTCACAGCACAATTTCTCCAGCCTGTCTTCATCATCCACTTTAATCTCTTCAATTTGTCTGACTTTCATTGATTTTATTTGTAAGTTCATTAAAATTAATCTTTCTGAAAAGAAGTCTTGACTTTGAATATGTTGCTTATGCAATGAATGTGGGTATTTTGCTTTGTTACATGCATATGTATTTTATGGAGCTGCATATGAAAGGGTAGTCACGTGGGTTAGATGAATGTGCAATTAGTTGTCTCTGAGCATAATATGTTACACAGCTTCTGTTCTAGAGGACAGAGCATCTGCATGGACATGTGCCACACAGCAGCACTGCCTTCACACTGTGGTATGTTTTTTGAAAAAGATAAAAAAACACCACTGAACGGCTTGAAATTATTTCTAAGTGCACAGCAAGTGCAAGGCATGGGGTATTATGGTTGTGTGCTGGGTTGGGTTTCTTAGTCCTCATTATGCCCAACACATATCTTAAGGCTTGGAGTTCCACAATTTAATGATCAGAAACTCTTCTGGTACAGAAAGGGGCAGCTCCTCTCCCTCTCCTCCCCCAGGGAGAGTCCCCCCATCCCTGTGTCAGGGCTTGATGGTGTGGCTGCAGGGAAAGCAGGCAGGGCACAGGCTGGCTGACACAAGGCACAGGAGGAGGTGACAGCCAGGTGTTTTTGGAGCATTTTCTCTCTCTGTCTCGCTCCTCTTGCCCAGGATTTTGGTACAAATGTGGGAGCCATGGCCTGCAGCAGGGGAGCAGGGCTAGGGACAGCCTGTGTATCTACTGAAGGCAACAGCAAGTTGTGTTACAGGGAAGTAGAACTGCAGTGCAGTTTGGCAAAGGCAGCTGGAAGGGTGGAGAACAACAGCGTGTTTGGGACAGCATTAATGCTAACCAAGTTAGGTACTCATTTATATTGGTGTGTCATTTGCTGCAGTGGAATTTTAATGTATTGGTTGACGGAAAAAAAAAAGTGAAATAATGCTTTAGCACATTTGATAATCTCATTCCTACATCATCTCTGATGTATTTGGCTGTAAAGTGGCACAGGATCCCCTCTGATTTGGGTCTGTTTTATAGCTATTTGTTTGAATTTCATGTGCTTTCTTTTGATCTCTTTGGAAGTATTTCTGTACCCCTCAGCAGATACCTTCTTGATCAGGTAATAGCGTTTCATCTGAGCTTTTTTCAAAATTATAATGATGCTCTGCTAGTTTCTATTCCAGAAGGAGTAAGTATCACTTTGCTTTAGTCTTTATGAAATTATTACTTGGATTTTGTCCTCTATATAGATTTTAAACAAGCTTCACAGCTCAGCTGAATACAGTTGAATTTGCTTAGCCCTCTTTTGTGAAAAAATAATAAGCCTGAATTAATATTTCCTAATTAGCTATGCCTAGTCTTTGCTGATAAAAGTCACTTTGAAATGAATCCAGCCAAGGTTGCTATAGTGCTAGAGATACTCATTAGGTATTTCTGCCCATAAGACTGTTCCAGATGTTCCCCTGGGTTTTACTGCTGCTATTTGGAATGATTGGTAGCAGATGGGAGGAGTTTGGGGGGGAGTAAGTCCTCAAAATAGCAGATCTCCAGTTTTGCAGTTGGCCAGTTTGGACCAAAAGCCAGTGAAACAGAGTTTAAGTGCCATTTAAATGTGAGCTGAGATTTGAGACCTTTTCCCAGAAGAGCTATTCATAAATTTTTGCTGATAAATAGCCCTTGGAGCTTTACATGTAGAAGGTAGCACACAGTTTCCTCCTCTTCCTGAAGTTAGTGTCAAAGTTTGTAGTGCTGAGAGGCTGAGGAGGAAACCCAAACCTTAAATCCTCTAGAATTAGCCCAATATCTAACTCAGTATTAATTCTTGGTAATTGCAAATACCACCACAATCATATGGGACCACAGATTAATCCTAACATCTATTTAATTTTAGATTTTAATTTGATTCCTTTAATACTGACTGTATCTGGGAACGCTGGCAGACTATTCCTAGTATTTTGCTCTAACAAGAGTAGAATTATTAACTTTTTCAGAGGTTTGGCTTAACTTAAATTTTTGGCTTCCAAAAGCTTAGCTGAGCTTAAGGTTCAGAAAAGAGACATGCGACTATCAGGTAGTGAATTAGTTTGTTATAAAATATAGTTGTCAGTTCACCCATTAGCATATTTCAAATGTAGTGTTAAGTAATATTTAACTTCAGGTGTACTTGCTTTGCCAACTGCCTTCATGGAAAATACTTTTAAGCTGTTATATTCAGAATTTCACAAATTTGAGGGGTTTAAATTTTTTTGGGTTTTGTGTGGATATGTCATACTAGAGATTGCTCTAGAAGACCACAATATCCTTTGTCTAGGCAGCTAAACCTACTTTGCGTGTGACTATGTTTGAGCATTTCCTTTTAGTGGTACATTTGAAAAAAAATAGATACTGGAAATTCTTGACTATCCATTTTGCTGACACTTTGGCCTTTAGGTAGTGGGTGGTAGAAGAATGGTGGCTGTTACTTTTTACTTTTCTGGTCCATGGCTTTGTCTCCACAAACACATTGCATGTGAATTGCATTCACCATGTGTCCCAACTGATTTAGCCAATATAATCTCCTTCCAAGTGGGCTGAAATTGGGCAGTCAAATGGAAACTCCTATTCACAGTTTGCGATGAAAAAAATTAATGAAATGCTCCATTAATCATTTACTTTGCCCTTCATTCCCACTGCAATGAAGACTGAGAGGCAACATTAGCCCACCTGAAAGGCTTAAGCATTTTAGATTGATCTTGAATAGGATAAGACCATCAGTGATATGATACAGGATTATTAAAGGCTTAAATAAATAACTCATGTCTTATAGTTGTGTTAACATAACAATCACTCATGCATAGTACTTCTAGGTATTGTATTTAAATTTTGTTATTGAAATGCCTCACTGCTGTGAGTTTTGTGTGCTTGCTGAGAAACTTGGTAAGGCTGCTTATTTTGTCTATTCAGGATTTTATTTCACTGCTTATAATGCTGTGAATGTTAATAGTGCTAAGTGAGGCAGGAATTATTTTTTAACACTTGTGAAATAAGAATACTGCTGCTTTGTGCAGAGTTTCCTCAGTCAGTGCTAGTGTAGCAATCTTCTCTTTGTGCCAGATGATCCGAGATTGAAATTCCACTTAGACGCGTGGAGATCAATTGTCTCAACATCTTTGCATGGGGTCCGGTGTTTTGTGTGAGATATTGAGCCATATCCATGCCTGAAGTGCAAATTCTGAAATTATAGGCATGATATATAGAAACTGTAGAGGAATTCAGAGTACAGTGTAATTTTTTTTTCTCTTTTGTTATACTTCTTTTACAACTCTTAAAACTAAGAGAGGGCATCTATGGAAACAAGCATTGGTATTCAAAGGACTTTGCATTATAAGTGTCTCCATTAAGTAAATAAATGTAGGAGTCACAGCAAAGGAATTTGTTGTTTAGCTGTATAAAACACCAGTGATTTGTGCTTATTGAATTTTAAAACAGCGCAAAAAAGTTAGAGCAAAATTTAGGAAATAGCTATGCAGTTCTTGTTCACTGTTACAAAAAGTTGAGTGATGCATACAAATAGCACTAATTAATTTTTCAGCAGGGAACCAACACTTGGGGCATACTGGTTTTTCTGACGCTGCCCTGAAATTGGTGACACTGTTGCTATGCTGGGAAGGAGCAGCACTGCTGCAGGGGACTAGGTGTGTAAAAAGGTGTGAGGCAATCAGCACTGCTTGGGTCCATGGTCTCATTGACTGAAAGCATTACAAGAGGGAAAATGTATCATTCTGGTTTTACCAGTTACTTACTTTGAAAATGTATGAAATTGAAATACAATTTTATGATTTTTTACTCTAGGTAAATTAGGCTTTGATCAGTCTGTAACAAATGGAAGGATTACCATGGTGCTTGAGTCAGGGTTGATGGCAAGCCCTAGGCAGCACTAGTCTTTAAATGAGCTGAACTTGTTCCTTGTCAAGCAGTATTTGTCAGTAGAGAAGGTTTAATGTGAGACTTTTAATAACAATAAGACTTTGTGGATTTGTAGAATGTTGTTTGGAGATCTGTGGAATCTCTTTTTTTTTTTTTTGTTAATGAACAAGGCCAAATTTTTTTTTTCTTTTACCAGATTGCAATGTTTGAGATAATAAGCCTTTAAAAAAATCTGAAAAGCTGCAGATGTTAATTCTATTCCTTTGCATTCAGCTTTTTCACATGCAGTGAAAAGAAACACTTGTGAACTTTCTGTACAGGAGGAAGCTGAATGGACAGAGTAGGAATAGGGAGAGTAAATTTTCTGGAGTGTTTTTACAACAGAAAAATGTGTTAGAATAATAAATGAGTCATGATAGCTAAAACTTCAGGCCATTGTGAGGCAATGCCTCTGCATATCTACATGGGTTCTGAGCCTATTTTCAGCTTTGGATGAAGAAGCAAAGAAGGTGGAAAGGCACTTAGTGTCAGAGCATAGAGTATAAACTGTTGGTGCAAGGCTTCTCATGGTCACAGTCACTTTGCACTTCCCGTTGATATGGCTCTACATACCTTTCCTAGGGCAAAAGTACAGTCTGCAGAATTAACAGATGAGGTTCTTGCCTTGCAGCAAGAAAATATTTCAGTAGCTCTTATATTGAAAAAACTGAACTAATTTAGAGTTGTATGTTTGTGGTTTTATGAATTGACCATATCATGCTTAAGTCTTTGCAAAATGTCTAAATTACAGTCCATGGCTTGGCTGCAGTCTCTGGGATGACTAGTCCAGACCTCAAACAACCAGAAAGTTGGTTTTTTCCCCTGCCTATGTCAGAGTCCTTTACTCTTCAGACTGTAACTCATGTTTCATAGAAGGGGGTGACTTGCTGTTGGTATATACACCACAGCTGACATTTGGCTCAAAGACTTCAGGATACTGAACAGTTCAACCACAGAATGCAACAACAGCCCTGTAAAATTTGGGTACAAGATAATTTTTATAAATTTCACTGAACATTAGAAATTTAGAGCATGATACAATATCAGTGTTAACATTTTTTCCAGTCTGTAGAAAAACAGTTATTTCTAGCTCTCAGCCTTTCTCTATGTCTTCTTTAGAAAGTTCCCATAACCAGCTGATACAGAATGGTTTGGAATATTTTGAAAATTTCTTTTGTAATTGTCTCTGGCAATAGCAATTCATCCTGCCAGGCAAAGGGCTTGAACATTGTCACCAAGCTGATATATTTGGAATATTTGTAAGTACAGTGCTTCTGTGAAGCTCTGGAAGCCTCAGGATATTTCATTTCACAGCTCTGGTGCTCTAATGCATATCTGGGGCTATTTTAATAGAGAAAGGCCTTTCTCCAACTGGAAAATTTGATCCAATCTGAGGATTATCTAAGTGTTTCTAATGGTTTTTCAGCCCTACTATGTAACAAGACACCCAACTAACAGGCTTACTCTATAATGTTACATTTCTTGTTCTGCTCTAGCAAATTTTGGGTGGTTACATGATTAAATTACTCATTCACTCTTTACACTACTCAGAGTGCAGACTGCAAACTGCTCTGTGCTGGTGGGGCACTTTCTCCTGATGTAAATAAAGGTTGGGGGAAGAGCAACATTCAAGTCCCACCTTGAAGAGACAACAAAACATTATTGTTGCTTCTTCATTGGACTATTCTAATATTAGAATCATTCAAACTCAGTGTAGCACAATTTTTATGTGAAAGAGGAAAGGGAAAGCACTCCAGAAAACCCAAACAAAAATTCAGTCAGATGATAAGGATGGACTAAAATAACACTGTTGAAAGTGATATAAAGTAATATCAAGAATTCATATCTGTTTTATAAATACAATTTTATTTTCTCCCAAAACTTTTGGTGAAAATAATTATTATAGCCAGGTAAAGGGGAGTACCATTTGTGAGAGAGAGGCAGGTTTTTTCATTTCTCACTATACCATGCATGAAAGTATGCAAAGCAAAAGGCTTATTACAAAAGAAGTGAATGTGGCCTGGTGGTTGCCCAGCTTCCCACCCCTCCCTGATTGAGCTGTATTGGTATTTTTTTGCCCCAGTACATTTTCTGATACTGTGTTTTACACCTCCTCCACCTGTGAAATCCTGCTGCTACCTGACAGCGTGTTCTATACGCTGCACAGATGAGTCTTTGTGTAGAATGAATCCCCCTAATGCCTTTTGTGGCCAGCTTTTCCCCTCCTTTCACAACATGTCTCCTTTTACTGAGGATGGCACTGATTCAGACTGTCTGATCTGTTACTTTCAGACTTTTGTCACTTAGATTCTTCTCCCCAGTGTCTTGTGGCAGATGCTTACTAAGGTTATTCTTCCTTCTTTTTCTTTTTTTTTCCTATTCTTTTCCTTTTTTTTTTAATTGTAACCTAGCTTTGTAGATTGAATTTCTCTGTGAAGTGTAGTCGAATATCCAAAATACCTGTCTCACCATGTCTGTGTTTCTAAGTCATTGACAATTTTGTTACTGCTTCTGTTTCTCTTAACTTTAGGTTTACATTATCAGTAATTTTTTAAAAAAAATTTTAGTTTTCTTCTGTGGTTTTAATATTGACCATTTTTAGATTCAAGCTATTACTCCTTTTAGGTGTCTCTTCCTCATTGTAAATAATCCCTTGCCAGAAGGAATTATTCTTGAAAAGTGTACTCTCACCTTTCCTGCCATGTATAAACAAAGCATTTTCACTCCCTCGCCTCTGGGCTTTATCTTTACAACCTGTTCATTGTTTTGCTTGCCTACTTCAGATTTTCTCTAATTTATTAATGCCCTTTTTGTAATAAGTGCCCAAACTGGCATGCAGTACTTTAAAGCAGTGGTACTAAATAATTTATTTTCTATGAATAATTCAGTCCATACTCTGTTAATGAATGATCCTGCCTCCGCAGAAGCATCCATTGTTCATAAGCATGTGCCAAATTGTTTGTGCAAACAAATGTCAGGTGAGGTGATCTTGAAGAGTTCAGCTGTTTGATTTTGGTGGTATAAGACTATTAACATAAAGTCTTGTCTTAGCACAGTCCTCCTTAATTAAACGGGGGCAAAGGCTTACGTCTTAAGAGGACTTTAACCTGCTCTGAATGTTGGTAGTGTTACAGGTTCAGCTCATCAGCTCATTTTCATCAATGGAATCTATGCTCTTAGTCCATCACAAACGTGAGATGAGATTTTTGCCTCCCTTTTGGATAGGTTTATTCCAAGGCCCTGAGTACAGCTGCTACTGCTCACAAGCTTTCAGCACATATATCTGTATTCTTGCTTGCATGTCTAAACTTAGTTTACCTTCAGTGTGTTCCTATGCAGCTTCAGCTAAATTGAAATAAATACATGGCTTAAACTGAAATGAGAACAAATACAAACACCTTGCAGAAGTGCAGTGCAGTTCTGCAATCCGGTCGTGTCTGTGGGCCTGGATTCCAAGGGTGAAATTTGTCAGTGTAGGAAAATATAATTATAGAGTGCCATTCAGTTCAAAGAAAACGAGTTAGGCCTGCTAAAACAGGCACATACAGGTTAATACCAGTATCTTTCATGTCTTTCAATACTCATAATAGTAATCATGTTCAAAGAACTAAACCAGAAGCAACATGTAACAACATAAGCACAGTCTTTTGCAGATTGTCAAGAGTAAAATTTGGAGTGGTTTCATTCATGATCATATCATTTTTTAAATCCAAGATTTAAAAAAATTATGTATCAGGGACCTCATCATTTGTCAGTGAAGGATAACAATGAAGGATAACAGTGCATTACGCTTTCAGTTATTAATCTGCTTGCCACAGTCTGTAGGACTGGAGACATGGAATTTTGACATGGGCATTGAATCTTTTTACAAGAATATTCTAGGAAAGTATCACTTAAAATTATTTAATGGGCAATTTGTTATTTTGACTTCATATTCGATAGCATAATTGCCTACACTGCAAGGCGTTGTGTCAAGACCATCATCCTCTGCTCTGCTCTGCTGTCTGCCTCAGGTTGGGAATACAGATAATGAAGGACACAGACACACTGCTGACATTCCATATTAGTTTAGTTCTATGTTCGTTTGTATTTTTTTTATTCAGCCACTCTTCATAGATTTAAATATTAAACTATACATTTAAAACAGTCTCACAGCATGTAATATATCTGACTTTAGAGAGAAAGTATCTCTAATGCTATATTCTGAGGGGAAAAAGCAGCAGACTTTGGTCCTGAGTGTTAGATTTCAGCTAGGCAAGCCACTTGTAATTCCTCTATCTGCAAATTGAAGCATCACTCCGATCTTGGTTGCTACCTCTGATTTTAGCATTTCTCAACTAAGGAGCCTATCTGATCACGGATTTCAAAAGTAATAGAAAAATTCTATTCTGTCCCTCTTGGACTGTTATGGGAAATGGTATTTCTTTGACTGATTGGCTGATTTTGACTTCTAATAAAAAAATGGATTGCAGCCATAACTATGAACTCTCTATTTCCAATTCCCATAAGTGCTCTTCATTGTATATTAAGGACACGAGATCTGAAAGAAGATTTAGGAAGGAGGGCTATAATTCAGAATTAATAGAGTATCTGGAGTTATATCAAAGTATTTGATTGGCTAGTGTACCACATTACTTCTTAGGAGTTCATTTAAAACACATTGCTTCAAAATAACCATATGTCCATCACATTTAATTTCTTTTATGACAGCAATAAAGTGAGTACAAATAATTTTTGTGATATCGATTGTCAGCAAAGGTTAAACATCCCAAGAAGTACTTTGTGTCTCAATTTTTGTGCCTGAAAGAGGCATGGATAGCTTAAAACTTTTAGAAAGTGTTGACAAGTACACAAAAGTCTGTTCTCAGCTGTAAAGATTAAAAACCATATCAACAAGAAGTGGGATGGAGCATAAAGAGCTATTCACATTTGGAACAAGGAATAACTGAGAGCTGTTCTACAAATAGTTCCTGGGAAACTTTAGATCAGTGTAATGAAGAGCAAGCATATCAACACTGAATTTTAGCACAAAAGTGTATCTTGGCTTTATCATGATTTGGCAACTAGAGAAAAGCATGGAAAGTTGCACAAGAAAAAAGGTGAAGCTTTAAAGTATTCAGAGATGTCATAAGTAAAACAGAGAGCAACATAAAAAAAACCCAAAAGAACACTTCAAAGATTTGCTTTAGCATATATGTGGTGGCATGCAGCTCCCAGCACACTCTAGATTTCAGCTTTTTTTTTTTTAATTCTTCGTGTTTGATGATAAAAATACTTACTGTTAATGCATAGATTTGTGAGGAGGATTATTTGGCAAACTGATATAAGTAAGTGACAGCAAACTGGCTAATGTACTTGTGGCAAAGTTATTTTCTATTTTTTGCCATCAGACCCAATTCTGTAGTCTCTATGGAGTGTCTGATTCAGTGTCATTCGGAGAATCTTTCAAGGGCAATTGAACATGGACTTTCAAATGTGAAATGGTATTAATGCAAGATTTTTCCTCTGATTAGAGGAAGTGTTTACCTGATGCCCCATGATTATCTTTTTAAGGCCTATGGACATAAGGGCTATTTTCAGAACAAAGTCTTCGAAATTTTGTACCAATTATGTTAATAATGGATTGACAATAACAAATATTAGCATGTTCTGTAGGAAAACACATATACCTTTTTTTCCCCTGAAAAATAATATATCATAAAAGCTAAGCAAATTGATTCCTCCAGATTAGATGTATGTTAAGAACACAGCTCAGGAAAGCATTCAGAGGATGTTAGGCATGATCTCCTTAGTTTTCAGTGTTTTTAAATTCAAAATAAAAATCAAACTGACAACAAAACCCATTCAATACTGCTGGAACTGTGTGCCCTGAAGGCACTGATGGGCTTTGGTGGCCATGACCAAGCTCTTTGGGGATCATCATGGCCTGAGCCACACCACGGATGCAGCTATCTCCAGCTCTGCTGCCACACCAGGTGCACCTGTCTGGCCATGTGCTCCATGGTCTGGACTCTGACACGAGCCTGATGTGGCTGGAGCTCAGACCTGGCTCATCACCAGGACATTGCCTTATCCTCTGGACTCATGGTTGGACCAGGCCACCACCTCCAGCCTGCCCAGCTCACTTCACTTGATGTGCTGCAGTGCAACACTAGTCAGTGAGCTTCTTGCCCTGGTGACCTTGGCCTTTGGAAGCCAGTCAACCCTTGTTGCACCTTGACAAATTAAGGATAATTCCATCTATTTTACAGCAGGAAAAATTGCCTCTGCATGAACTCAACCACCACAGCGCAGTGTTTCAGTAGTTCCGTTATAAATCCTGGTGAGGGAGGAAAGGAGACAAAATACACAAACTATATGCTCTGCCTGCTTCTGAGAAACAATTTAAAGGGAATGTCCTGCCTGAAAAGCCCCTTTTCCTTATACTGTTCCTGCTGGGAAAAGTGGTGTGTGTCCTCTTGATTTTTGGAACACAAATGTGAGAGCAAGCAGAGATCAACCCATCCAGGGAGAGAGAATACACTGGGCTGAAGTCTTTCAGAAGATCATAGCCACAGACTTATTTTCCAATATTGAAACTGCAGTAAGTACAAAATTATATCTGTTAGGTATACACACTGCCAGGGAGAGTTGAAATTTTCTCTTTACAGGGTATTTTGCCTCTAAAACTACCTGGAGGGATGTGGATAATGTGTACCTTGACTTCAGCAAGGCTTTTCACATTATGTCTCATCAAGTCATTATAGGAAAACTCAAGAAATGTGGGTTGGGTGACTAGACAGTGGGATGGATTGAAAACTGGCTGAGTGGCCACAAAAGGTTGTAGTCAGTGGCACAGGGTCTAGATGTTCCCCAGGGTTCTATACTGGGCCTTGTATTTTTAACTTGTCATTTACTTGGCTGAAGGGGAGGATGTTTTCTCAGCAAGTTTGCTGATGACACAAGGCTGGGAGGAATGGGCAGTACCCCAGAGGGCTGGGCAGCCCTTCAGAGGGACCTTGACAGGCTGGAGAGATGGGCAGAGAGGAACCTCCTGAAATTCAGCAAGGGCAAAGGCAGGGTCCTGCACCTGGGGAGGAATAACCTCAGGCACATGCTGGAGGCTGACCTGCTGGAATGCAGTTCTGCCAAGAAGGACCTGGGTTTCACGGTGGACAAGCTGTTCATGAGACAGAAATGCCCTTGTGGCCAAAAAGGCCAATGGAATCCTTGTTTTTACTCTTTATTCTTATATTCCCGATTAAAGAAAATGGGAAGTTGGGCACCCAGGACACTGGCACAAGATGTGGTAGAGCTTTTCAGGGAGATGTGGCAGCTCTTCCTGATGGATGTAGCTGCTAAACAACCTTGTGGTAGCAGCATAACTTTATCAGTGTCTTCTCTCAGCTGTCTCATTGATTCTCAATGTGTGCTGCCACAGCCCTAGTAATAGCAATCACTGTTATTTTTCTAATGGAATTGTTTTACACTTTGACCAGTTTTCCTTTTTTAGTCATGAGATGGGCACGCAAACACCTTCTCAAGCACAGTAGTCTGCCATGCAAGGGCAGGAATAAGTGGCTGGGACTGAGGAAGATTAGTTAAGCTGCTGTAGTCAATGCTGCTAGTGAGTGTGTAATTGCAGCCTAACTTCCAGAGCTTCAGCCCCAGTCACTTGTGCTTATAGAAATCTGAATCATAGGAATAATTCCTGTTGTAGACTTCCAGAGTATTTGATCGTTGTACTTGGCATTTTTAAACTGAAATTCCTGACCTCTTTTCGGTTTACATATTTTTAAGTGACCCCCTGAGTTGACAACGACTTATTTCCTCTACCAGGTGAAGACTGAGATGCATCTGTAATTACTGGCTCACACAAACATTTTGGAGGATCTGAGCTGTTGTAAACAATTGCATTAGATGAGCACTTTCCCAGCATGTGAAACCATGTGTAGTCACTTATCACAGCCTGCTCTCATTTCTCCACCTTGGAAGAGCTGAGTTCTTGCACATTACTGCTGCCTAACAATTCTCAATCTTCTTTTGGCTTCTTTGTCCCTGCTCCAGAGGGGCCATGATCCATAGTGTAAGATTACATTTGCATTCATGAACTGAATGTATGAAATGTGTAACTCAAAGTGAAATTGAAAAGAGGAGTATGAATTTTGGAAAAGGGGGAAAAAAAGCCTTTCACAGTCATTTAATCTCTTTTGAACTTCATAAGAGGATACCTAGAAGAATATATTTCTTTTATTAACCTGAAAACCATATTACTTGAACCTTATATTAAAAGTCATCCTCTTGCTTTCACTGAGGCTATTTAAGAGAGAACACGAGTCAGTAAAGTGTTGTTTAAATATTGCTATATGTAATACTTTAAATTATATTTCCAAGGTGTTTTCCTTTGCATCTGACTTGGGCTGCCTTATGAACATTTTTTTTTTATTAGAAATAAGCATTTAATGTGGTTTTCTGAAGCAGCTATTGAAGCTTGTCATGTTTCTGTAACTGACCCATAAGCAGGCTTGAGATCACAGTCTGAAAGCCTATGAGAGTATGTAAATAACTTTCCACGTTTTGTTCAGAAACTCAAGGTGGGATTGCTTATAGTAAATAACCGAGTATTGTTGTTCTATGGTTTGCTTTATGATCTAAAAAAGTTAAGGAGCAATATCTCAGATATCTGCACCAAAGAAAAAATGCATTTATATTCTTAAATGAGTTCAGAATTTGTTTGTTAGTATAGAGAGAGTTTTTCCATCACTTGCTCTTTGCCCAGTGTGGGGAGAGGCTCTATCAGCCAGTAACAGTTAGCTCTTGACTTTGCTAATTCAGCATATTTGTATTTTGAGCTGGATAATGCTTTGGCTATCCTTTCTGCAATTTCTTTTAATGGTAAAAATCAGATGGAATAAACTTATTCTAGAGATGCCTGGGATTTAAGGGATCCAGCCAGTTCTTCCTTATCACATGCTCTTACATTACACTTAATGACAATGAAATACATCTGTCAAGGCTTATCTTTCATTCTCTTTTAAATATACAGTTACGCTTCGAAACATAGCACAGAGAGTTTCTCGTGAGTCTGATCAGAGTGTGATGGCTCCCTGTTGTCTCATGCAGGAGATAGTAGTGGAAATCTTCACACTTTTGTCTTGAGCTTGGGCCAGGGCCTTCAGCCACAGCAGCCCTAGACTGAGGCAGTGCATACTGCCCAGGGAGTTAAACAAGCACTTTAAAACTAAATAAGACTCTTTCCAAGACTTAATAAAGTCTGGACTTGACCCTAAATAAACATCAAAAATTTTGAAAGGGACGTAGTCCCAAGATGTACGTTATGTTTATGAGCCACAGATTTTCATATGGGCCAGAAATAGATTTTGATTAAAGAAATGGCAGTAGTTCAGCTGGTGGTGCTAAGAAATGCATTGGTGGCATGTAAGCAAATAAATGTGATTAATATGGGGTTTAGTTGCTACACAGTGTCCTTCAAGGCTTTACATCAGTTATTGACAGAAATGTTTCATGCCTCCAGTATATTTTATCCTTCAGCTGGAAATATATTTATTTGTGATCTAGTAATTAGGTATGCTGAAGTTGTCCCATATATTTTGTCATTTTGAAGGAACATAATGTATGTGTGAAGGAAACCACTTGTTATGTTGTAGTAGAGAGGTAGATGAGTTCTTTAACTCTTATTTCTATAAAAATATTTTATGGGGCTTACAGCTGAAAGCCAGTCTCCACTGCTACTATGGAGTGATAGTTTCTCTCTAATAAACTTATGATGCTGTCACAGGATGAAATAGGTGTGGGCACACAGTTGTGTTTTTGATATTTGATTCTGTGTTTTTTCAAAAACTCACAGCTTGAATTGCAGGCTTTGTTGAACTTCTTTGCAGATTGTATGAGAGTAAGTTGATTCCACATTGTACAAAAAACCCAAAAAACAAAAAAACTTCTGGAGGACAAAAGAGAATGACTGAATATCAAGCACAGAAAGGTTTATAGCAAATAGTAAAAGGAAGACAAGCAAGAAAAGAAAAAATTAAGAGAGGGAGCTTGTGATAGTCACTCCATCAAATACTAAACCAGACATGTTCTCCTCCAGCATGCCTGCTCAGTCTGTGCTGTTTCAGGCTGCTGAATCCTGTACTCTGCCAAACTCCTGAGGTCTTTGGCTTGTCTGTTAATTTTTTTTTGTTGCCATTCAGAGCAAAGAAACCTTCTCAAGAGGACCATTGTGATAAATGAATAAAAACAGGGACATCCATCTTAGTTATAATTATGACCTTGCAACTTTTAAGGAGTATTGGAGGGATTTCATGCCCTAAAATTCCTCAGGTACTGCTTTTTCATAGGAGCAGTGTTACAAATGAAACTGGCAACGAGCCTTTCATAACACAAGGTCAGAAAATCATCTAATGCTACTTAAGTGTGGAAAAAAGTATTCTCTGACGTAGATGATATTAGCATTTTACTAGTTTATATTTGTAAACATGGCACTGAATTCCCAATATCCTCTGTGGATTATAATTTAACCTAAATACGAGCGGGGAAAAAGTCTTCCCTCGTATATCTGTCTTTGTAGTAGTCATTGTTAATAGTGTCACCCAACATTGGAAGGCTGACTAGGGCTGTGCAATATCGAAAGGGACTGCATCCCTTAATCGTGCCTGGGCATGTAGAAGATTTTCCTTTAGAACTGTGTGATACCATATCTACAGCAGGAAGCATTTGTACAGGGAAGTTACATCCTTCTTGCTGAGCAGGAGCAGCCTCAAGGCCAGCCTTAGGTCCAGCTTCATCACCAGTACACTTCAGTGCCTCCTGTGCCTTCTGGGGTGTTTCTGAGTGGGGTTTCTGGGAACTCGAGCGTGTTTTTATTTGTGTGCAGCCTGGCAGTCCCCAGTGGCTCTGGCACATGAGACACAGACATTCCTGTGGTAGTTCTTAAATGACCACCAAGTTTATTTGCCGAAAATGTAGATGGTTTTCAATGGTAGCAGGGGTTCAGGATGTCCATATAGAAAATGTGGAAGGATGATGAAAGCCTGAGAACAGGAATAGCCAGAGCACCTCTACTGGGGTCAGAGGCTTTGATGAAAAAGGAACAACAATAATAAAGAAGGAATTGGTCCAGGCCTTGGAGTATAGAGAAAATATGAAAAGGTTCAAGCTAGGCTATTGAAAATCATTCTTCTTTTTTTTTTTTTTTTATTTTTATTTTTAAATTTTCAATATGACATCTCCTGTGGACTTCCACATCCACCATCTCTTTGCCTTTGTAGACTTTCCCCAGGTGTATTGTCTCCAATAGTTTTTCTCTGTATTCTTCAGTGGAGCTTTTCTTGCTACCTCTATTATTTGAACTACTTCTGGTCAAATATATTGGTCCAGATAAGGGAATTACTTCATGCCTCAAACCCTAAAGTAGTAATAACAAAGGAGTACTGGAGAGGGAAATCAATCTTTTCCCTTACTCATCATATCTGCTAACTCTTCTCCAAGCCATCTGTTCTTTGTAGGCATAGCCCTATACTGGAGTAACTGCCAGCAAGAAAAAAAATGAAAGCAGGAAAAATCCCCTAAATTAAAAAATCCAGACAGAACACACACAAACCCTTCTTGTTACTGATAAAAGTGTCTCCAAATATATGGCATGTGCCTGCCTAAACAATAAAAATATAGGTAGTAGCACAGGAGTGAGAGAACAAAAGGTGGCAGCAGCTGTATCTTGCACTGAAGCAACCAGGGGTCACATCACCTACCTTCCCTACAATCATTCCTATAGCAGTAGGGCTGGCTTGGCTAATTGCAGTAATCCTTAAGTGTGCACGAATGCAAGGACAGAGAAGAGAAACTTACTAAGAAAACACATCTCTTAATTGAGCTGGGACTGAAAGTAAAGGAGCTCTTATGAAAAAACCTCTTATTATCTCTGCATCAGGTATAAAAAGTGACCTGGAGCACTTTGTGTTAGAAATATTTTCCACTGTTAGCATAAGCAAAGCAAACAACAGCACAGAAGTCAGGCTGCAGATGTTCATTGGCAGTATATGCAAATGCTCTAAAAAGAGGTTTCCATTTATTTATATACACTGACATCAGCGTGGTGGGACTTGAAACTAATAACATCTCAATTGCTTAGTTGTTTTCTGGATAAATGAAAAGTATCAAATGTAGGAACTTGATAATATATATACATCAGTGTTTTAGATGTGGTAATTTTAAATTGGTTTTAGGTCTTGTATTCTAGAAGGTGCTTTGCTGCTGAAGACACTTGCTCTGTTCTCTGAAGAATTGCCATGCTAAATGAGTCTCTGTTTATTGAGATGTTATAATTTCTGTACTAGAATATGGGGTGGTCATTTTCTAGGTACTTGAAAGCTTTTTCTCTAAGGAAGGGTGTCTATTACTCAGGTTAGCTCTCCTATTTCCAGCATCGTTTTCTTAATCTGAGAACAAGTCTTGAATTTTCAGGACAGAAAAAAAGAAGGAT
Organism: Buphagus erythrorhynchus; assembly: GCA_013400855.1. Lineage (NCBI taxonomy): Eukaryota > Metazoa > Chordata > Aves > Passeriformes > Sturnidae > Buphagus > Buphagus erythrorhynchus. The sequence continues at coordinate 25,692 of VZTT01025562.1, read as the reverse complement.
TGATGCAGCTCAAGCAAGACAAGAAGGAATTAAAGCTTGGCTGCTTTGAAAGATGGATGCCTCCCAGCAGGAGCTCAGAGAAGAATTGCCTGTAAGAATAGAAAGTGGGGACAGGTTGCTGGGAAACGGATTAATGAGCTGGAAGATAAATTGAGAGGAGAAATTAAACATCAGATAGACCCTGCTTTTGGTGTCACAAAGACTGATGTCCAGTTCCATGTAAGAGAAGAAGCTGTGAGTAAAACTGCCATGTTAAACCCTCATGCTCTGGTTTCCAGACCAGAATGTTTCTGTAATCCCCTCTGCTGGTGAGGCAGGCTGGGGTCTGTTGCCCTGCACGTGTGTGCTGTTGCCTGCTCACAGGGCCTTCAAGAGCTGCTGTACTGCTTGGGCAGTGGCTCTGTGATAGCATTACATGGGAGAAAGGCCAAACTGGGCCCTAAGACTAGAAGAGTTGCCAAGGGTGCTCTGCTAAATCACCTTCTCATGAGCAGAGGAGAAACCATAATGTTTTCTGACATGTTTTTGAGGAGGGAAAAATGCTTTCTTACTTGATTTAATAGTTTGTCTCTAAAAATGAACAGAATACCTAAGTGATTGCCTTTGAAAACAGATTATTGAGGTGCCTGATGTTCATTCATTGGTACAGCATCAATTTATCATCATTTTGCAGTCTACGCATTTGCATCTAAGGCTGAGTCAGCCTTAGTTCGCTAGGGACACCTTTTACTGTCACAAAAGTCCTTTGTATTTGGTAGAATAATGGTGCTTGTATGTCATTATGAGCGAGCCAGTGATGGAGCATGTAAGCCAGAAGGAACATTTTGTATATGCATGGGAGACCTGCTGCACATTCTCAGAGAAAAGAACATATCCATTTGGAGAGACAACAGTGGAAAGAGCAGATTATGGAAATGGGTCATGCTCTGCAACAAAATGTAGCGCCTGAGGGAGTATCCAAGAAGAGTCTAAGAGCTGGAAATGTAATGACACGCTTATGGATGAAGCAGCTCTGCTCATCCATTGGAGCAGAAAGCAAATACATCACTTTTCCAGAGCAAGTGAAGACAGGTGCAACAAGAACTGAAGGCAGTTACAAGTTACACACTGTGTAAAGCTCTCTCGCCTTTGCTAAGACCTTAATGTTGAGTCCATTTCCCAAAATATAAATTGAATGGATTTTTTTGGGTGAACTCTTACAGGTCTGGATTATACTTTCAGTTAACCTGATGCAAGTTTAGCCTCCTATTTAGTCTGGTAGAGTAACTTGGAGTTTTTAATAAGGCAACTGAGACAAAGTCTGGCCCCAGTGGATTTTACACATTTGAGTGCAGGAGTGAGCAGTGGTGTGAAATGATGCTCTTGTTAGAACCTGAGAATAATGTTAACAGGAAGGAGTTTGTCCTTCTCAGTTTATAAAATTGCATTAGATTGCGTTTTCTAAAATTTTGGCCTTTAAACCAAGCAAAGACTAGGACTGAATTTTATAGCCAACCCATCTGAAAATAGGCTGAGATGACTGTGTACAGAATAATCTTACTGGGTTTTGACATAAATTAGATCACATTGATGTCACTGTTTCAGTGTCTAGCCTACAGGAGGCTAGAGATGGAAATATTATGAAAAGTCTGGGCAACAGCTAAGTTGCAAAGTATTTAGGCCATATGGATCTAATAACCAAAGAGAAACAAAACAAAGAGAGGGAAGTAACACCTGAAGTATAACATTTTTAGACAACCTGAAATATTTTACTGTTCTATTTGCACATCTAGGTGAGAGAAGGAGGGAAAATATGGGGAGTTAATTTTATTTATTGATCCTAGATATATAAAAAGTAATTTTAGGTTTTTGTGATGCTTTGCCACTTGTCAAGATCTGTAGATGAGCCCTGCTTGTTCTCCTTGTCCTGATGGCTGATTTACTATCGCAACTGCAACCAAAAGTGGGTGATGCAAAAAAGATTGGCTTTGAAAATACAAAGGCAAAAACACCTTTGGTGTTTCAGCTCCTCCAGCCTTCTTCTGGAGTCCAGCAAAAAACTGGAGATGGCATCAGCTTTTACAGGGTGCTCTCAGATTTCTACTTTCTCATAATGTCTGCTAAGTTATGACAGTCATATGCCTGGTGAAGCATCTGGTTAATCTTTAATTCTGTAGTGAATAAATTCTCCTGCCTTTAGCACTGATGTGAAATAATGGATCTGACCTTTAATTTCAGACCTTGGTCTTGTGGGATAAAGGGAAGCGTAAAGCTTTTTTCACAGCTCCAGGAGGTTCCCAGTTTAATTTTGGCAGATGTACAGTAGGATCTCATGTCTCCTTAGCAGTGGCCAGTTTTAGGGATTTTAGCAGAAGTATTTAGAACAATAACAAGATATGCCATTTGCAGAAACTTGTGTGTAAAATCCTGGTGAAACTTTTCAACAGAGGCTCCTTATAAAGTGTCCCAAGGCCTATCACTAGGAAGGTACCTGTCTGAAGTCTGGTTACTGCACCACTTTTTCCTCACTATATCATATGTAAAAGTCCAAAGAACCCCTCCTGCTCTTCCACTGATCTGTTTTCTTTGTTTTTGTTTCTTTTTTTTTTTTTTAATTAATGAAATTATTAATATTCACCTTGAATCAGATGTAAAAGAGAAGTTAAAATTAATGTAAATTTACAGACATAATTCAGAGTTCTAAGTTCCCAGATCTGTTATTATGAAGATTAAATTCTCCCAGTGCCATACCAGGAAGTATGGTATTACGAATAACTTTACTTGAAGAATGTGAGAGAAATGCTCAAAGGAAGTACCACTGTACTAGGATAGGAAGAGGAAAACACTATCAAAGGATAAGAAACATTTGCTTTTGAATCTGTAATTATCCTAACCAGCTTCAAAAATGTGAGGCATTAAGAATTTTTTTCAAAAATTTCAAACTGCAAAGAATTTAAATATTAACTTCTTGTGTCTCCATTGTACTGTTAGGCAAGAAAGCATCGATTCCTACTAATATGTATAGATAGATTTTTTTTTTTTTAATTTTCTCTTCACACTGATTCACATTTTCACATTCCCAGTTTCACATCTTTACTGTTGTGCAGCTTATTACCTGTTAAAAATGCAGTCATTTTCAGTAATGCTGATACTGGTAATGTAAATCTCAAGTGTAACCTAATGTACCGATAAAATATCTTAATCTCTACATCTCCGCTGTTAAGAAGTCACATTGCAATTATGTCTGTACCTTCTAGTGTTTGTGGAGGTTTCTTTTGTTTTCTGAAATACATCATTAGGCATCAAATTAAAGAGGAACTGACAGTGCCCAACCCTGATGGCTATGTCCTCTGCATTCCAAACACAGTGGTTATGGGAAAAGACCACTTTTCTTTCATTTGTGTTTTTAGAGATAGCTTCCCTTATTTCATGTCACAAAATATATCTTTCAATTAATTTTACTTGGTTTTTTTTAGTTTGCTAAATTTATAAAGAATAAAACTACCTTATATATTTTTTTTCCTATTCTGTTGGAATTTGCTGTAGAAGGTGATCATAATCACAGAAGTCCCATTGCTCTGAAGGACGCCAAAATGTCATATTTGTGGAAGCACATGGGAGCAAACAGAAGTTGTCTCAAAATATTTTTTCTTCTGTTTTAAATGACTGTTAAATAGAATTTTCAGCTTTAGGAAAAGGTGGGGGAAGTGGAAATTGGTGAAGAAAATGAAACCTTATAGGATTTCTTCCCTGAAAACCAGTTTTCCAAGTGTATTCCATGAGCATGGATAGAGGTGTATGGTCCTCTTTCATAATCCCCCAAATTTACATTATGAATGGAAGTTTAAAGATCACAGATATAATAATTTAGTAAGAGAAATTGGTATTTCCCATTAATTTGAATGAAATTTCAAAAGAGTTTCTATCAGTTGTTATATTGCTAAGGCTTTGATAATTGATTAATTTGTTTTCACTTACACCTATTCTCATTTATGGATGTTCCCATTTGTTTGGCTGCCAAAACTGTGGGAGATGCAGTTTTTAAAATATGTTGAAGTCTATAATATATCTGTCCTTTTTAGAAGCCTAAATGAGATTCCTCATAAGTTTAAATAAGAATCAGGTTGATGCAAAAATTAGTTTGCCTTAAGATTAATTTCTACTTTATTTTAAGTAGCACGTATCATGAGCTGTACATTGTTTTCCATACTTCTCTCTCATTAAAAACCTTACATGTTTGGAGAGAGAAGGTCTAATCACTGTGTGGTTGGGAGACAGGAATTCTGCTTCTCAGCTCTTAGTAAGAAAAATTCCTGTCTGAAGAGACTAATTTGTCACCTGTGATGACATTTCAACTTTGTCACATTCAACAGTTTCAGTTAATATTGTTCATTCTATTGAATTTGTATTTCTTTTCAAGAAAAGAAGGATAACTATGGGATGCATAAAATTAGGAGCTAGAAAGCAAAGAACCAAGAAAACAGCTGTAGAGTGTTAGCGAAGGACTAGGGTGGACATTTAGAATTTTGGGTTCTTTTAAAAATATATAAACAGGTTACTGATTTCTGACTATAGTGTCTGAATGGAAAAATTATTGTTCACTACAGGAGTCTGCTTGCCTTAATCTAATTTGCACATGGGTTTAGAGTCACAGCANNTAGAGTCACGGCACTCAAGTTTCAAATGAATACATAAATTGGACTAAAATCATATCTGTTTTTTAAACAATGAAAATATAAATCACATTCACTCTGCCTTGGAGAGAAGGGAAAAGTTCATGAAATGCGGGTGGTCAAAAGTCTGTGTAACAGGCAAGAGCTCTAATTTATACAGGGGTCATGTTTATAATCCCAGATGGGAAAAGGTTTTAGAAAATAATTTCACAGTCATGGGACTGCCACTCAGAGAAGAATTACTTTCTTATGGACATATCTTCAGTTATAATTCAGTTAAATATGTATATGTACAGTAGTAATAATTTAACAAACTCCTTCTGTTGTGTCTCACTATGATGAAGAAAGGCTTTAATTCATCAGTGAACTCTTTGTCTGTTTTCCCACCTCCACTGGGTCTTCCAGATGTCTGCTATAGATGCCATAAAATGATAAAAGGATTAAGGTTTTAAGCCATCTGTTGATGTAAGTCTTGCTAGAACTAGAAGTTCTAATTACACATCTCAGTGTAGCACACATTTTCAAGGCTCCCTTTATTATCAATGTCCTCCTCATGGGATTTTTTAAGACATAGTTTTTTTCTTTTATCCATTTGAGAGATCAAGCAAGAATTCGGTACCTTGGTTGTTTGGCAGCCAAATATATAGTATTTTCACTGACATGTCCTTACAAACAGTAGGATATTTCTCCTATCCTTTCAATTTTAGTTTTGACATGTATTTATTTATTTCATATTTTAGATTCATTAACAGCATTTTAGGTAATCTGCCATTTTACAAAAACATCTAAGGTTCTGAATTTTTAACTGCAACCCTTTGAGGATCTCAGCATGATTCACTGCAAGGTCTGTAGAGCTCGTGCAATGCAGTGTGATGGAAATGAAATGAGAGTTAAGCTTCTTACACGGCACTTTGTACAGTTGCTTTAATAAGCCAAATGCTCTCAGTGTAACTGAATCAGACAGCTCACAAGTGGCTGAGAATTGTAGTTTTAAAATTATCCAGTCCTTCAATGTGGATCTTCATTGCAACAGCTTCTGAGAGAAAAAGTGCCTGTGGATGGACTCTGGAGAGTTTGCAAATGTGTACCGTGTTCCTGTGGCTCTCTGTCGACAGCCAGGCACAGCTCCCACCTGACTTTCAGAATGGTAGAATATCTCATGGGTTGTGGTGGTGTAGGAAGACATTGCAGGCACAGGAAGTTTCTAAACATTAAATGCTCCAAGTTATTCAAGGCCATGTTTTCATTTTTTTTACTCCAGCTTATTAATTTAAATAAGTAGGAATAAGCTGGCAATATTGGCCAAAACCTGCTTTTTGGTGGAGGACTATTGCTCTAAGATACCCATTCATAATAGAAATGGGGTTGACCTGCATGAAATTCAACTGCAGCTGAAATTTTTAAAGTTAAGAACAATGTTGTGGGTAAAACCCAGATACAGAGGGGTTTCTGGAGGACCTTTACAAAAGAAATAACTGATAGGTTTTCCTTGCTTTACTACAGCCAGTGTGCCATGTAATGTCAGTTGCTATATTCTGTACCTGGGCTCCATCTGGCTTTTTCTTAAAACTGATAAAGTCCTAATCTGAAGCACCTGAAGTCAATCTACAGTAAATTCTCATCCCTTCTCCTAAAAT
>VZTT01025562.1:5129-15510 GCA_013400855.1 Buphagus erythrorhynchus | reverse complement strand
TGTCCTCTGAATATTTGTGCTGTTCTTCATTCCATAAGACTTTATGCTGAAATCTTCATCTCTGCAGGGATGAGAAACTTTGTTACATAAACTAATTGGTTTTGAAGACAGGAAAAGAGCATAAACTGACACATGAATAAGCAGAAATGCCAGTCTTTGAAATCCACTAAGTAAAAAAATTCTCAAAAAATTCCATCTGCAACAAAAACATGCAAAAAAGTGTGCTGGCCTTTTTAACATTTAATTTTCTTTTTGTGTAATATTTCAATATGTAACATTTTGATTATTTTTGACAAGCGTGGTAACACAAAATATTGTCCTTTTATAATCAAGCACGCTATTTTCTGTACAGGTAAAGCAAGGAATGCAATTACAGAGGGAGAGAATAGTGGCAATATGTTTATTAATTTAATATTCTTTTGGTTATGCAGTAGAGTAGAACTATAATCTGAGAAAAATAGTTTTGCTAGCTGTGAAAACAATGTTAATTCCTACATGCCAAGTCAATACCTGTTAGTTAATATTTCTTGGTATACATTGACATGAAGAGCTTCTTCATCTCCTCACTGCCAGAGTGTGGAGGTGTGTGCAAATATTATGTGTATGTGTCTGTGTGCAACTCTGATTTTGTATTCTCTTTGGGTCAAGAGGAGTTTTGTTTGGGAAAAACAAAAATTTTACCCCCATTTACAGCTGAAAAGCTAGAGAATGGAGAAATTAAGCAATTTGGGACTACAGAACTGTGCTGACATGACAGAACTAGGACCTGCTGATCCCAGAACTTTGCTCCACAGCAGGAGCATTATTGCTGTCGTTCTTCCAGCTCTCCGCTTGTAGAAGAATAATCTTGTCCATGAGACACACTACAGGGTTATTTAGATTCATATCACAAAGTGCTTCAGCTTTTAGGAAAACACCATTGTCCTCAGTTCTGCCATCTTGCCTCCCATCTCTTCAACGACTTGATTAATCTAAACCTGTCTTTAAGATTGGTATTCCTTACAGATTTTGTGTTTTTAATTACCCTTGGTTTAGGGAAGATTGGCTTGTTTCAGTAATCATGTAAATTCTTAGTGAAAAATAAGGAGCCTCAAATGGCATAGATTATGTGTTTTATCATCTGTTTTCTTCAAATAAATTGACAGTTTCAGACACTTAAATACTTACAGCTCTACTCTCGGCTAAGACTGTGAGCAGGCCCAAAGAGATTGATAACTATTTTTGAATAATAAGATACTGCACAAAATGAATGAAAACAGCAAATATAAGCCTTATACTGTTACAAAAATGTTGATGCACCAGAGACATACAAAGTTGTGGCTAAAAAAATGGCTTTGAGAGAGAAGAAGAATAGGAACAACTGTGAATGAAGCTTTAAAAGGAGAAAAAACATGACCTGAAAAGAGAGTAGATTTATCATACATCTTACAGAATTAAAATTCCCTCCCTCCCCTTCTCCCCATTGGTATTTTGCTCACATGTTTTTAGAAATAAGCAGTGACAAGTTATCACTTTACACTAATTAACATTTCCTCAATAGAAGACTTTAAAGTTTCTGCATTCTTGAAGAAATCTAAATTGCATGGTAAAATATTAAAATGGTGTTTTTAAAATTCTGTCATCGTCTTCTGCTTGTAACAAATGAGAACCCATTTGCTTCTGTATTTTCACTCATTGGCTGTCAGTTCCCAGGCCTGGTAAACTTAGAGGGCTTTCATGTGATGTTTGAATATGGACTAGTCATATCAGGCCCTAAACCCAAAATATTTTCCAAAGTTGAAGCAAAGATCTTGTATTAATTTAATGGATTTTTTTTTCTGTGTTTTCGCTCGCTTTTTAGTTTGGGTTGAAGACACCAGCNTCAATGTCCCATGAGGTAGATTCCCATCTTCTCAGTCCTGTATAAGAATTCTCTGAGACCACTGACTCTAGTTTCTGTATTCAGACAAAATCTGCTCTTCAGAGAAGTTGTCAATGAACTGACTGATGCCATGTGTATGTTCATTTCCACATGCTCTAGTACTTACACCCTGAAATACAAAAGTTTTCTTCATTATATAGATAAAATCAGGAGCAGAGATATGTGGAAATATATTGCTTTTCTTGGTGTATATTATTCTAGTATAATGAATCTTTATTTTTGAGTTCGCTGTACTAGCAGCTAGTGATAAAAAAGCTAAAAATAAAGTGGAGCACAAGTGTGTTTTAACATAGCAGTGAATCAGGTTTTACTACTGTATCTTTGTATCTAAATGATTTCTTCTTCCTATTTCTGTTCTTGATGTTCTGCATTTTAATGTCCAGATGAACCAGTTTTATGGTTGAGAGGTTATTTTCTAAAGCAAATGATGAATGTAGCTTTACACAAGAATTTTAATTCAACAGATGCATTCACTTATAGAATAACATCAAAGACTCTTTGACAGCAAATGAAAATACATTATTTTGTCATTAAAGGAATTTTGAATTTCTTACTAACTTAGATAAATGCAACAAAATATATTTTTGACATCTCATTAGTTAAGTTGATTCCAAAGGAGTAGTACATTGTTAAACATGATAAAACACAACATTAAGACCCTTGACTGGAAGATACCATACAAAACAAAGTGGAATTGATTTGGTTTGTGTTTTTTTTTTCTGCACCTTAATTTTACATATGGTCCCCAAGACCCAGGGAATTTGAGTGTTGATTTTAAAGAGATGGTCTGTTAACAGGGATGGTAGTATAATAATAAGTAGTATAGGTGGTAGTATAAATAATAAGATAAGCAGATAGAGCACTATCTGCACTAGAGGAAAAAAAGATCAATGGGAATGACTTGCCTGTCCCAGAACCCCATTTGTTCACATACTGTGTTTTCGAACTTATGAATTTGACTAACATTTTTATTTTACCTTCACCTATTACTGTGTTCTTGAAACAGTTTTGCATCTATGCAGATGATTTCGACTTGCACCCTTCCATAACTATCTCCAGTCAGTCCTCTGTCTATCCAGTAGTTTTATCAGAAGGATCAAAGAAGAATTAGGTCTTCTTGGGGTTTCCCTGCAAAAGATATGCAGGGTTTATTCTGAGACTGGTACATTCAAATATTTCATGCCAATTTCTGTTTGTAAATATAGAGGGCTACAGTTTGAACTGTTCTATGTGAATATATGAACACATTGACAATATGTGGCTATTAATATTTTATATTTTAGCCTTTTGCCAGAGGTAAACTGAGAATATCCAGCTCCAGACAACACTGCTTGTACTCAAAAAATATTCTATTTTTCATCTGATGATTAGATATTCCTGGGTTCTTTTTTGTTTTAAATCACAGTACACCCAATATCTGTTCCTTAATAATTGCTGGTAATGTTGTCCCTTGAACATCTTTTCCCTCATTCATGAAAATTAGTTAAGGAAGATGTTGGTACATTGTCTCTCAGTGCTTGCCCATACCACTGGGGATGATTGCTTGAATATAGAGTTTCCTGAAGAAACAGACTGGTGGGTGATGGATGTTATCTCCTGGGAGCTGACTTTGTTCAGGGACAGTTCAGGGCAATCAAAGTTGAGGAATTCAGGAACACAGTGCACAAATGCATCTATACTTCTTGTTTTTTGAGAGGGGGATCACTACAGGATATGATGGATGGACATGATATCTGACCTCAAACTGGTCAAAGATGGATTGGAATCTCCACCTCAATCCTGATCATACTGACCTGAAGAATCCTTTGTGTCTGCCCCACATCCCTGACCTGGGGCCTTTGACAGGGCTGCTTCTTGCCTTTTATAAAGCCCTCTCTTTGTGATGCATGACCCAAATGTCATGAACCTGATACTTATCAGGTCATTTGTGAGTGTTTCTACATGCATTCCCGTGCTCCCTTTTCTAGGAGGATTTTGATTGCTCACTGTCATGATACTGTGCCTATGGTAATGTAATGCAAACACCTGAGCCAAGCTGGCTTCCTACAGACTGGTGCATGTATTACAGGAACAAGGCAAACCTCCCATCTTTATTTGGGGCCTTGCCCTTTTGAGGAGTGTCCCAGTCTCCTTCTTTGCCTTAGATGATAATTGACTCATTGATCTACTATAATGATAGACTATGGACTCTTTCAAAGGTGATAAAAGCAATTACTGATGCTGACATGGATTTTTTTTTTCCATATTTTCCATTAAAACTTTGAGATACGTGAAACATGGCTAAGGAGGAGTTTTGTGTGTGTGTGTATACATTTTTCTTTCATCAAGAAAATATGGGGGACAAATTATAAAAGATGGTGTTGAAATGTTGTTTGATAAGATTCAGTCTTTCCAATGCAGACAAGACTGAATGCTGCTCCAAGTACATTGTTGAATCTTCCCAAGATGACATAATGTTCAACAGTCTTACTCATTATGTGTAAAATCAGAAAATGTGCAGAATTACCAAAATGTCTATTGCTGAAACAAAGTGTCATTCCGAGGCATGAGTAAAATGCAGATTAGTCCAAACTTTGTAGAAGTATTAAATTTATTTTTATTCCTATACAGTTAACCCTCAGTATAGTTAACAGTGTGTGCAGGAGCATGGATGCAATTCCCTATAATACCATTCAATGATTGTATAACTGATGTTATCCATATCTATCTATCTGTCTGTCTGTATGTATATAGATATCTATATCTAATATATATATATCTATATATCTCTCTACATATAAATGTTTCTAGAAGCAAGAAAAATGAAGAAATTTAAAATGGCTCAGGCAACAAATTGGCCAGAAGAAAGAAATCAAGCAAAGTAGAGAAACATAAGGATGCAGAAAGACAGGGTGAACACCACTATAGCAGTGACAAGTTTATGGCAAGAGAGATAATGAGCAGGAAGAAATGAGGCAGCTAAATGATAAGGTGGGGAAAAGTAGATGTGGAAAGACTGATGCAAAAAAAGTATGCTGTTTGGCAAGAGAGGAATTACATGATGGTCTATGAAATTAGAGAGTAAAGAAAGATAAGATGAAGTGAAATTGGATTTAATGAGGTAGAAGAAAGGTGATTAGGGACAGAAAAAAATAGAATTTAGCAATGCGAAAATCCTATTAAATTATCCAATAAATCTTCTTTCCACTCAAGCATTTCCCTTTCTCCTCCTTCTCTCCAGGACAATTTCCAGGATGGTTGTATCAATATCTAACCATAGAGTAAATGCCCTTTTCACCATCTCTCCATAGAACCAGGAAAATGATACAAGTGTGCTTCTGGCATGTAGTCATAGTCTCCAGGCTTGTAGTCTACATAGTGTGTTAGCTCTTTTCCAAGACCATGGTTTTCCAAGGAACTGGTATCACTTTTTCAAGGGCTCTTTTGTTTAGGGTGGTTTTTGATGGGCTTTATATCCATTCATTATATGGAATACTCTGTACAATTTAATTATCTTTCCCTTTTTTTCATAATCTCCAGGGCATTAGTTAAATCTCTGGAATTTGTGCCATTTGCTTATTTTTAATATTGTTTAGTTCTCTATTACAGCTTATTTAAATCCAAGTACAGCAGATAGGAGTAGCAATACATGGTGCTCATGTGTCATGATTTAACCTAGGCAGCAGCCAAGTACTGCACTGCTGATTTCTCACACCTTCCCCCTTCCCCTCCCATGGAAAGATGGAGAGGAGGATCAGGGGAAAAACCAAGCAAGTAAAACCTGTGGTTTGAGATAAGAATAGCTTTTTAATTGAAATAAAATCTAATAATGATAGTTATAATGAAAAGGGACACAACAAAAAGAGAGAGAGAAATAAGCCCCACGAAGCACAAGCACACTGCAGCACCTCACACCTGCTGCCAGCTGCCCAGTGAGCCCCTCAGCAGTGACTGGCACCTCCCAGCCCACTCTCTTTTTATTTCCTGAGCATGAAGCTCTATGTGTGGAGTATCTCTTTGGGCCTTACAGGTTGGGTGTCTGGCCATGCTCCCTGCTGGCTCCTTGTGCAGCTCCTCACTGGCAGACATGAGCCACTGAAGAGTCCTTGAGGTGGGGTGAGCACTACTGAGCAACGGCCAAAACATCAGAGTGTTATCAACATTGCTCTCATCCTAAATCCAAAACACAGTGCTGTGCCAGCTTCTAAGGAGAAAATTACCACCACCCCAGCCAAAACCAGGACAGTACAGCAGGTAGCTTTCCATTAATTTAACTGAATTATATTCAGAAGGAAAAGTTCAGAGATTTTGGGCAGTTTCTTTTTTTTTTTTTTTAATGGATAAAGAGGAAAATTCAGCACTTCATGCCTCATACATGCCTCATACAACAATCCATCAAAACAGCAGTTGCCACTATTGCATTCTTAATGTGTTACCTTTCTGCCTTGATGCCATGTCACTGGCACCTTGTTTGGCAAGAGTTTGCCTATAGGTTAAAATTCGATCTGTTTGGACAGTAGGATGGAAATGACAGCAAAATTACTTATTTCCCTCAAAAAGTGATTTAACAAAACAACCCCAGACAATTCACAGTTTGCTGTTCTGAAAAAGGGCTCTTTTCAAGTCAGTGAGCTAGTGGAGATGGAGGACTGTTCTAAAAGCAGAACAACTAAACTGCAAAGTAATTAAAAAGTACTTTAACTTGCATATAGAGAGCTTTCCTGTGCAGTTGGTCTGAGGCACCAAGTAAGCTTCAATCTTTAAATGGTGTATTTTACAAAGTGGAAGGGAACTCAATTGAGCAGGAGTTTTGGAGATCTGGTGTTTTAGTGATGACTAGTCACCTGTTCTTAAGTTTTTTGCTTTTTCCTTTCTTTGAAGACTGTTTTACAGGAAAAAAAAATCTGGGAACTAAAGTTAATGTAGTTGTCATAAAAAAACCCCAAATTTGTCAAATCATAAAACTACAGGAAGTGTACTGTACACTTTTCCTACAAACTGGGAATGCTGAGTGGAAATAAGTCTTTCACCTCTATGTCCTTCATGGGAAAACATTCTGAGTGCTGCAGTTTCACAAGTCTATTTGTTCAGCTTGAAGTACATTTCAAAACTGTTCTGGTCAATTAGATAAGCCTGATGGTTGCTCAGCAAAGTTCTTAATTTTTAGTGCTGTAAAGTTGCAAGGAAGTTCCCTTAAGTGGTGGTCCCCTTGACATGGAAGGTGCTGCATCCAGCCTGAGCAAGCTGCTTTCCTTTCCTGTAGTCTCTGGCTGATCACCCTGTCTCCATGAATTTGTGTTACTTACCCGTTGTCAGCTGAAGCAGCTACTGGCAGTGTTTTAGTTAAATAGAATTGTTACCCTCTTTTAAGAGGAGAAACAATATCCAAACAAAGCCTGTCTACCTACCAGGATTTTAGAAATCTGTGCAAACATGAAATTAAGAGCATTCCTAATGACTTTGAAAAAGAGAAAAATGCTGAAGTAATCACAAAATTTAATCAGTGAAATAAGTGTATACTTTTAGCTCTGTGCTGTACTATTTCTTAAGTACTTGTTATCAACAGTAAAGACTCTGCATATTAATCCTAAAACCTCTCTTTCCGGGGTGGATGGTGCACACAGCTGTTTTTCCAGCTGTATGAGTACAGTCTGTGTCTTAGTGATGGACCAAACACCCATTCTTTTACTGGTGATTCTTGCATCAGGCTCTGAGCAGGTTCCTGCTGTGTGCACCAGAGTCAAATTGTTTGTGAAGTGAAATTTGAAAGGAAGACAGCATGAAAGAATTTCATAAGGAATATAAAATAAAACAAGATAGCTGTTGAAAGCTACAGGAAGCTTGAACTGGCAAGAAGAGAGGAAGTATTCTAAATTTATAATGAAAATTAATTATGCATTCATTGCATTTGAAGAGGTCAGACATGATGAATTTAAATAGTACATGAGAATGAAGGCCATCTTTTATATTAAAGGCAGTACAACAGGGTGATGTAAGGAGAGGCAGAGAAATAAAGGAAGCAAATGGGGAAAATTGCAAGACTGAGGCAGTAAGGAACAAGAACATTTAATCAAACAGATCTGCTTTGTGACTAAATTGATTCGTGATTTTCAGACAATTCAAAATAATGATAATTTATTAGCCATAAAATTATACTGAAAAAATGCTTAAAGCTGTTGAGGAAGTTAATAAAATAAGAAATTTCAAAGTGGTTTCTCTCCAGCTTGCAATAACCTTTAAAACTTTATACAGAGTCAAGCAATTTTTTCTTAAAATTTTATTCCTTTCTTACATATAGTTGCTATATATGCTTCTTGTTCTTAAGGGAGGGAATGCTCATATTATTCTGTTTTAATGCTACATCACATCTGTGCTCCTGTCGCATCTATCGTGTTTCCACTACCCTATTTCATTTGTGAATGTAGTTTCTGAGTGAAGAGATTCAGCACAAGCCTGAGTAAATGCTGTATGGGATGGCTGTAGGGCTAAAGCAGAGTATGTTGCTCCAGTTTCTGGGTTACTGGAGCAGAGAGTTATTCTTAGCAGGGGTAGACTATACTGAATAACACGGGCAGAAATTCAGCAGAACCTTTCTGCTTGACACTGTTTAATACATGTATTCAGGGATGTGTATAGATATCACACTGCTTGGCCACCTTTCTGTTAGAAAGTCAGATACCTTGGAGCTGGGGACCCTATAATTTTCATATGAACTGGGACAATATTTATACTGATAGCTGAACACTGCTGTCAGATCCAATGGTTTAGTTTGAGCAAGGTATTGCTATGGAGCTTGAGCATACATAAATAGTTTGTCTTTTGGAGTGTGGCTGGGAAGTCAGAAACTTGCTCTGGTTTTCCTGGCAAAGGCATACCTTTAATCATGGAAATTTCAGGTGAACTGAGTCCTTCAAGAGTTTAATTTCTATGGCTCTGAGCTAAGCATCGTTAATTGGCAAATTAAATCAGACAGGCTTGGTGCTAAGAAGGGTGAAAAAAAGTTGGAACGGAAAATAGTAAATTGCCATCTGAGTCTTTTACATAACAACACATTAGAGAAGTAGAGTTTTTCCCAGAGGGTGGTTTCATGTACCTTGGTGTCCACAGGGTGCAAGGTTACCAGAGCAGGAAAGTGTGCTGGATAATTCCCTTGTGGAAGTTGTTATGATTCACTGGTTTTAATAGTATCCCCAGCTTTACTTGAGGGAATTCTCCAGGCAAGCTCCAAAAGGATCACATAGAACCTAACAGCTTTATTGTTTTTATTTTTTATCACAGTCATATTCTTCATTTACTTATTGTCTGCACTGAAAATGGCACTGTAATTCTTATAGCCATAATTAGATAACCACAGTTCAGTTTAATCAATATTTTTCTGAAGAATATTTTACTGACATTGTGGAGTATATCACTCTCTGTCCTGACAAATACAATTACCACTGGAACAGCAGCCTAAAGTCCCCCTAATTAATGTAATTGGTTATTTCCAATTAAATATTTAACACATGTGTGCTGTCCTCATAATTTGGAATACTAGAAGTTCAGTGTGATTATCTATTAATGACTAGTTATTGCACTGTGTTTGGTGAAAATCCTAACAATGTTGGTGGTGGGCTTTTAGTGCATAGGATTTTTGACACATTTTAAGGTGTGTTGGGTTTTCACATTTCCTTTTCCCTTGTGTTTTCCTTATTATTCACCCTAGAAATGAGCGTAGTTTTATGATAGTTTTATGATATTTCTTATTACCCTCACCAAAGTGCCTGGGGTTACTGTGCATTTGCCCCAGGAACAAAGTTTGGGGCACTGAGTAACCAAATTGGAGATAATTCTCTCTCTTCTCCATGAAATTCACACGTATTAGACAGTTCTGGGAAAAGCCTGTAGATGTTCATGAGAAAGACACACTAACAAGAATATGGTTGGCTATCAGCACACCAAATCAAGCAGAAGTTTGCTTCTTAGAGGAGCAATAGATAAAATAGGATAATCATCTACTGTTTTCAAATTNAAATCAAGCAGAAGTTTGCTTCTTAGAGGAGCAATAGATAAAATAGGATAATCATCTCCTGTTTTCAAATTACCATTTTAATGATCTCCAAGGGTTTAATTAAATTTCCATCATGACTTAAATTTTGCTTTAAATTTAAAATTTTATGCTTTTAAAACTTCTTTGGAGTATTAAAGTGTTTCAACATAATTTCTCTCATTTCACTACCTCTCTTCTGAGCCAAAAGTAGATACTTTTCTTCTTCTAAAAAAAGGAACAGCAGGGAAAAATCCTTCCCTGCTAGGATCCAGTCAAATTTTCCTTATCAGTTAGGTTGACAGCAGGTTTAGTGCATTTATTAATTATGATTGCAATTTTTTAGAACAAACAAGATTCCAACCCTTTAGGAGGCCTACCTAGATTATAAATAAATAAAAAACATTTGAAAAATTCTTCAAGGCAAGAGCTAAGCACAGAAACAGCAGGGATTC
>VZTT01025560.1:9999-37007 GCA_013400855.1 Buphagus erythrorhynchus | reverse complement strand
TGAAAAGAAAGGCTTTGGTAGTCGCAAGCCTGAAATGCCTATGAGGCTGCCAAACTTTGTTACTACAGTTTTCATTTTTATTTTTCTGCTGACCCGTACCCCATTTCCCTTCCTCCCCTTTTTTATTAGGAAAGAGGCTTTCCCCACTGTGGAGCCCACTGCATTTATATCATGGGCGGGGCGGGGCTGCGCTCTGCTCCTAGTTTTTTTGTTTGTTGGCTGCTCCTTCTTTTTGATTTTTCTTCTTCTGCTGCTGGCTTTGAGGACTGTCTCTGGTGAAATGTCCTGGCTTCTTGCATTGGAAGCAGATGACATGTGGAAGAAGCTCTGGTGATGTCTGTCCTCTCTTTACTTCTGGTGTTACGGCTGCTGCAGTTTTTGGGGTTGCCAGTCCTAGCCTTTTCTCTGGTGCACTGAAGAGCTCTGCTTCCTTGGCACATGTTTCTATCATCTGTGCTAGTGGAGGCGCAGGATTGATAGGCAGTCTCAAAATAACCCTGTGGCAGACTTCGTTGGCATTCCTCTGAGCCATCTCACTAATTAATTCTGCCTGTGCCACTGGGTCTTCCGCTTGCCTCTCCACTCGCACACGAAGCCAGTCAAGAAACTGCAAAAAGGTCTTTGAGGCAAACTGTTTAATATTAACATAACTACTCTTAGTTTAAATCATTGGTAATTGGTTAAAAATCTTTCCTGCAGCTCCACAGATTTTTTCTAAAATGAATTTGGATAACACCTGAGCTTGGTCCTTGGGGTTAGCCCACTTCCCCTTGCTGCACAGATGTTCAAAGGTGATTTCATTTCCATCTGCATCTGTTATACCATGGGTGCTTTGCTTAAGTTACACTAGGAGTCCCTTCAGAAATCTCTTCCAGGTGCTTTCCCACAGATCGAACTCTGAGGGGGTTAGGAGACACGGAAAAGATTTCGGAGGTCAGCCAAAACTAATTTATTTGATGTTAAAGTAGCTTTCAGTTTTCCCTTAAAGATCCCACTGCCAAACTCCCTTTGGGTTTTGCAAATTTCCTTTTTGTTTTGGTAGGAGAAAGACTGATAGCTTCTAATTCCATTTCTCCTACCAGAATATATGACGGGGGTGGCTGAGGGTATGGCTTCCTCTTCCTGGTCCTGATCTCCAGGGTCCCTTCCCCCAAGGTCCCCCCACGTGGGGTCCCCCCACCCTGCCCTCATCACCGTGGCATCTGGGAAGGGGCCTAACACCCCTCCCCTCCCGCAGAAACTGGGAGGAGGATCATCCCTCCTGCACAGGGGCCAAGACGCGGCTCACCTCCCACCCCTTGGGAAAGGGGAGGCAGCTTGCCCCTGCCCCATGTGGGAGATGGGAGGCGGCCTCGCCCCCAGTCCGTGGGAAACAGGAGGGAGACCACCCCCCCACCATGTGGGAGACGGGAGGGGGAGCGTGGGAAACAGTAACAGGAAAGGGGGTGGAGTTGCCCAGGAAGAAGGAGCAATCGTGGGAACTAGGATTGCAACACTGTAGATGGGGTTGCAGGACATGGTCGAAGTGGGGGAGTATCCGAGGAGAGGAAGGGATTGTGGGATGGGAAAGGGTTGGGGGCGGGGACATGTGGGTGAATGGGATTGTGGGAAGAAGAAAGGTAAGATGGAAGGCTCATCATGTGGCCAACACCATCTTGGATCCCTGCCACGCGGTTGCTCCGGTGTGGATGGGGGGGTGATCTTTAAAACTAACAGAACGCTGAACTAGGGAGAAGGGTGCAGGGAAGGTACTCTGTCAGTCTGTGCACAACTGCCAGAGTCAGGGTGCTGGGCGGGAGGTGAGGGGCCAGGGAAACAACGGCTGTTCTGGGTTCCCTGCGTTTCTCGGGATGTCCTGCGTGTCTCATCCAGCTCAGGGGTCTGGGGGCTGGGAGAAGGGTTAGGGGAAACCAGGAGAGTTTGTTGTGGCTGTCCCTTCACTTCCCTTTTAATCAATTCTTTTCGAATTAAAAGCAACACGAGAAGAAATTTGGATACTGTTTTGTCTCCCTGCTCCACTTTGAGAGTTAATTAGTCTCCGATATTGTCCCAGGAAGAGATAGAATCTACATTTTTCAGGGTAAACTGAGGGAAATGAAGAGATAACCAGCACTCAAACCGCTTTAACTGTTTCCTAGAAATTGTAACCTTCCCGCTACTTAAGATATCCCAAATTTGGGAATATATGCTCCTTTGTTGCCCAGAAAGTTGAGAGCCCATCCTGATGATAAAAAGAATCTGCACAATGAAATCTATCTTATCTTGCAGTCAAATACGAACAGAAACTGAAAGCGTTGAAAATAGTCCACAACCAGCCTGGGGACGGATCTGGCATCTTTTCCTCCCCACGTGACGCTGGAGTAAGAGGACGCCTCGCAGCTTTTAAACTGCCGCTGGCAAAGCGTGCTGCCGCTGCACCAAAAGTGGGCCGCTGCCTGCAACTCACAGTGCTGGCAGTTCATGCCACTCGCGCTGTTGCTGCCACACCAAGCCACCGCGCCCGCCGCGCTGGGCCGCCCGCCCCGCGCGCTGCTGCTGCCCCGCAGCTCTCGCTGCTGCACACCCCACCGCCGCTCCACGCCGCACAGCTGCACCGCAGCCCATGTGCCGGCACCGCCGCCTGTGACACATGGCTCCATGTCGCCTGTGCCATGCTGCGGGCACCCCTCTGCCCTGCTGCGACTGGGGGCTATTTCAGGGTCCCCACTAACACTCACGAGGGGTACTCACCCCCCTCTTTGGCTGGCTGGAACTGCTGCAATGTAAGTTCTTTGTCCAGGGCCAACCTGCCTTTGGGCTTAAAGGCAGCCTACCGGTCCCATCCTTGTAGGCGTTGCTGCACAAGAAGCAGCCTGTTG
Organism: Buphagus erythrorhynchus; assembly: GCA_013400855.1. Lineage (NCBI taxonomy): Eukaryota > Metazoa > Chordata > Aves > Passeriformes > Sturnidae > Buphagus > Buphagus erythrorhynchus. Next base: position 34,149 of record VZTT01025560.1, on the reverse strand, counting down.
CCTCCAAGGTAACTGACAGTCCAAGGACTCGTATAATACACACGTGGATTCCAGCCGTTGTGTGGGTCTCTGACCTCGCGAGAGCCCCACGCTGGACGCTAGTTGCCATAATATCCTCTCTCCCCAGTCCTCTCGGCTAGCTCCGGACCGAGGGAGATGAGGATACCAACAAGGACAAAGGCAAAAGACCAAAGGAGGCTCTTCCTACCGTGGGAAATGGTCCCACTGCTTATCGTAGCTTCCAAGTGGGAGAAGGAGAGAAAGAGAGGGAACAGAAAATGGTGGGAGGTTTTAAACACGGGGAAAGGGAAGGGGAGGAACAGGACCCCGACCAATGGGGTATGAGCGAAGGGGAGGGGCGAGGGGAGGATGAAACCATCACCATAGCTTGGGGGAGTACAGAACAAGCCATTTAGTGCAAAAGAGCATTAATGAACCAAACCACATTAGTGCAATACAACACAATATGCTAATCTTGATGCAGTCCTCTGCATGGTTTTACCTAGTGTTGTTCAGTATTGGGAAAATAAGAACCTGAGAAACAAACAGACATATCTCAGAAAACAGCTGTTTGCTGGTAGACAAATAACTTCAAAGAACTGCAAGAAAAAAAGTTTGTTCCACTTTTGTCATTGATTTTCCACATTGGATGCTTTGATAAGTAAATAATCTGTGTCCCAGGCTACAAATGGGATTATTGTCTCAGACCTATCTTCTGGAGGAGGATTGCTGTATTTCTAAATAATGTAAATCTGCTCAGGTACTACAATGCTGAGAATGCAATCATAACAGTAAGAGAAAGACACAGATATTTAAGGAGCTCCTTTTGTGTTCAAAATCCAGGGCTGAGTAGAATATTCTGGTATGTAGGACACTGGTTTGGAGTTAAGAATAATAATACTTTTCTTGTTTTTGCCAACAATTTACAAGCTTTGAGCAAGCTATTGAGCCATCAGCCCTTCTCAGCCATGAAATTTGAATATTTCTCTTATGTAACTTACTTTGAAATCTATGAATATAAGGAGCAATATAGGATATAGGCATTCATTCTACACAGTAATTTAAAATCAAAAGGAATATATGCTATCCAGGACACTACCTCATAGTTCAATGTAGATGGTATAGTTCAATGTGGTTTAAAAGTAACTTTTATTTTAAAAAATCATCATCTTATGCAATACCTTTCTCTCTGCCCCTCAAAAAGACATTTGGTTGCTCTCCTGTAAACTTACTGCCTAATTACAAGTTACAACCCCATATTTTCCTTTAGAAACATGTTTAAGATAAGCTTCATGCTGAAATAATATTTTTCTGGTTTTGCCAAATGTCAGTTCCGGATATATGCATATACAAATTCATTATTTTTTCAAGAATTACATTCTGCGTAATCTTTTATTAGTGCCAAACAAAAACTCAAGTGGAAAGAGAACTTGCTTCACAGTGATTCTTTCTTTCTTTCTACATAGAGCACTGTTTTTATTCAAGTTCAGGTTCTGCTTATAATTATGCTAAAAATATCAACCTTGATGACAGATACTTAGTCTAGATATGTATGGAAAAAACTATTAGAAGGTTTGGACCAGGCTCATCTATATTATTGCCAGGTGCCATAAGAGAAGAAAAGGAGATGCTGAGGAGAATAAACATCTTAATACTGTGGAAGCTGGAACAGATATCTAGAAAATATTTGAACATGTTCAGGTGATGCTGCATTTTAGGGCTGGGAAAGGAAAGAGGGCACAGCATCTCTCCCTTGAAGAGCCAGTGAAGAGCAAAAAATATGTAAGGTAGTACTCCGTTGCACCTGACATTAACAAATCATATGACCATACAGTGCTATATAAGCAAAGCCACATGTCTTCTGTGCTTCCCGGGGTCTGCCCTTTAGTGCAGATACAATAATCTGATGAGAGTGATTTGAAAGGCATCCTGAAGAGTTTAGGTGACTCTGCAGTATTCAGAGTTGATTGAGTCTGAGTTCCTGATGACCTGGGAAATCCTGGTGTTGCCTACATAATGGCTTGAGACCACGGAGTCTGACCTTAACTTCCAGCTCTCTGAAATTTCCAACTAAAAAGGTTTGGGATGTATATATTGTACATATTTCTCATAGCAGCAACTGATAACAGAGTACTGAAAGTGTTGTTAAGAACCAGTCTATTTTGTACTTTAGCCATTAAATCTTTTCGACCACTTTCACAGTGAAGAATGAGACAGAGTAGCTAAGTTACTGTGACCTCTACAAGTAAAATGCCAGAGCTGTTTTAGTCCTCCCTGCCTTTCCTCCAACTCCTTCCCCATCCACTCCCTCTTGCAATTTAAAACAGTGTAAAACAATTACATTGGGGCTAAATTTATAATGCTTAATCTCAGTCCAGAAGAAAAACATTTTTGAAGAGTTAATAAATGTATTCCAGATTTCCACTGTGCTGGGATTCCTGTAAATTTTGTCTAACATGAAAGTGAAGTCATCACTGTGGTTTTGTGGGAGATTTTGTTTGGTTGGTTTGGTTTTAATAATTGTAAAAAAGATCTAGAAAACTGTTATTTTTTGATTATTTTTCCTCTCTTGTTTATTAGAAAAATGGATCCTGTCTAGACTTCTGAGGCTCACAGGAGTTGAGGCTAATGAAGTTACAGTATATGGTATACTCTGGAACTTCTAGCAGGACAGATCATAACATCCACTAGCCTATGGTTTCTTGTCTGTAAGGCATACTAGTTAATCACAAGAGAGCAACAGAGGAGCTGGGCACAGGCAGTAGACTTCCTCTACTCTGCCCTCCTAGCTCCAGAAACCAAGATATAGAGACTTCCTGAGTTCAATTTAGTTTTTAGACTGATCACCCCAGTAATTAATGGCATCAGAAGATTTGAGAAAGAAAACTGTGGCATTGTCTTGGGATAGCTAACTAGGAGGAGAGACACCTTCATGCAGGTGACGTTTATCCTTTCCCCAGCACTAGAAGTTTTCTGACAATGAATAACTGTGCAGGAGAACAACAAAGTCATAGTTTTAAAATACTGCGCTGTGTTTAGTGGAGGAGGAGAGCTTACATAACTGCAAGGAAAAACTGAAGATGGAAGCTTTTTTTTGACTATGCTGAAACATAGAAACAAGTTGAAAAGGAGAAAAGCAGTTCAAATAAAATTAATATGAAAAAATATTATCCACAAGATAATAACTTTTATATCATAAAATAACTTTTATATTATAAAATTAGTTTCATTAAAATTTATGGAGGTGTACAAAATGGTAGTTGAGTACGTGCTAAATGTCATGCTTTTGAGATTTTTAAGTGCTACAGTTGATCTAGTCATATTTAAAATAGCTGCTGAAACACTAGCTGGAGCTGAACACATGGAATCAGTCTATAGGCTAAGGTATCTGTGTTTTTCATTGGCATCTCCTTCAGCACTCTTCTTTTGACCTTCAGCTGAGGAAGACTGTCAGTCTGGATAAGTGTTTTCTCAGCTAAAACATGCAGCACATCAGGAGGAACTGAAAGTCTACAAGTTCCAAATTTCCGCCTACTGTTTGCAAATTAAATACAAATGTGAACAGCAGGAGGCTGACTTTTAAAACAGACAAGTGTTACCACACATTTATGTGATGGCTCCTCTTCAAATCTCTATATTGGCTTCTCTTCACCTTCTGCATCTAATTAAACTCCTATTTCCTGATTTATGGTTGCCCTATGGCCTCTGCGGCATGGCACAGAAAGGAGACTTATGGAGGCAGCAGAGAAAAGTTTTGAAGGAGCAAAAACAGAGAAAATGTGAGAGACTAGAAAGTATAATCACTAGTGGGGCTTTAAGAGACAATTGAAAACTGTATGGTGACCTATAGAAGTGAACAAATCAGGGAAAACAGTAGTTCCTCTTGGCAACTCAGATTTTTGCTAATGCAGTAGGACATGCTGAGGACATTCCCAGTGTCTTTCAGACTTCTGCTAATTAGCTGTCTATGTAGTATATATATTCAATTATTTATTGCTTTTTATTTTTCTCTTTACTTCCTACCCTAAATTATTTCCTCACTCACATCCTCTTTTAATATGTTACCTATGATAATATTCTAGTGTTTCCTTTGTTACCCATAAAAATCTTTACCTGATCTACTTGAGCTATCTCTGTTCTTTCTTTCATATTTTTTTCTGCCAAACTTTCCTAGCTTTCTCTATAAATATATTTGCTGTCATTTATCTATAGATGCTAAAATTTCACCTTTATATTAATTTTCCTAAGGTACTATTATTCTGTATTTTCATTTTCACAACCAAGTCATGATCTGAATATCACTGTTTTTCTTCTTGCTATCACTCTTCTTTCATCAGTGTAAATGCAATCTCCATCTGGTTTGAAGATCATTTAGTGGTTACTCTTGTAATCTTGTGAATATAGCAATATAGACAATTTTCTGTAAGTATAGTTGACCCAACCCATAGTATAGAAAAATAATTCTTGCTGACTTTATGTCTGAAGATAGAGCTGTATTATGGAGAAAAGTTATAAAAGTGCAAGATTAATCCTAACTTCAGGATGTATTTTGGTTTCAGAGTGCAAAGAGAGAGTGTTTCAGAGGCTTCTGGGAATAATCTGTGCATTTCTATCAAAAAACATGCACCTCCTAAAAACTTTCCAGGTCCTCAATACTATTCGCACTTCCTGAAGCTTCTTTGGTTTACCTGCAAAATTTACAGAAATCTTTATTCAGAAAGTAACAACTACCATCTTTGACAGCAAAACCAGGATTTTTAGTCCTATGCTTTTTAAATCAGATCAATATGTCCTAGCATCAGCTTATGGAAGCTGTAACACTAGTCTGAAATCGCCCCTTTGGAAGGGAGGGAGAGAGGGAGGAAGGGACAACATATCTGATAGATGCATTCATGGCTGCTTATTAGTATGGATTATGTGTGTGTATGTGTGTACATAAAAAAGGATTGTGTTGTAATGTAAGAAATAACTTACTGTCTCTATTTATACCCTGGCAAGACATCTAACTGTCCATGTATTTTAATATATAGCTACTGGGTATTGAAATTAAAAGGGACAAGAAACCATAATTTACCAAAACCAAAATTTTGATTTCTCTGGGAGGTAATTTTCTGAGAGCTGAGGAAACCTGAACCTCCCAGATTTTTCTCCTGGTTCTCACTTCAATGGTCCCAATCTCCAGACACATGAATGAAGTAGTTCAGGATCTTTTACCACGTTAGATGGTTGTAAGTACTTAGTCTGTGGTAGTACTGATTGTTACATCTCAAAGCCTCTCTGACAATGTCAGAAGGGACTATTTTTAGTAGTGGATATGGAGCTGAATAAAAGAAAAAACTCTGACTTATGATGGGAGTAGCTTGTACTTCAGAGGTATACTTTTCCCTTTATTTCAGTAAGCTTTTCCTTTTTTTCTTTCTTTTTCTTTCTTTTTCCTAAAGAAATTTTATCTGGATTAAAAGCCTCTGGTAGCATTCACTTACATGGTTGGATTGGATCTTCAGCTGTATGGAATGTTATTAAAAGAGGTTCTGCTTCAAGAATGGCTCTTGAACTTGGGCCAATCCACTTTTGACAAACTAGAGTATAAGGGATATATGTATGTGCAAGCATGTGTGTCTTTTATTCTGCTTCTTTAAGGCTTGTCTGATTTTGGAAAAAATAAATGTAACAATGAAACTTAGAGTCGCTAGGATTATGGAAGAACTATCTGCTAAAGAACCATTAGCTGTATCACCCAATCTCCTTGACAGCACAGCTCATGGGTAATGAGACATTAATTTGAGGCCAATTTAGATCCCATGGGTTTATGTGATAGAGGAAAAAAATGGCATAAAGTTATAAAATGACATTTCAGAGGAAACTGAAGAAGAATTTGAATATAAGAGTACGGCAAACTCACTCGCCACCATTGAACTCTCAAACTACTTTTGACTGTAGTATAATCCTTAAAATTTCAAGTATCAAGTAATAATGCAAGAAACTAATGCTATGCCTGTCCATACTCTCCTGTATATTGTTAAAAAATTTAATATGGTATGGTTGTTTTGCTGTGCTGGAAAGATATGTGTATGTCTCCTTATTTCTCTTTCTCATGCATGTGTGCCCACATATACACACTTGCAAATAACATACCTTCTAGAAATGTAGAAGACCGTCTTTAATGGTATTTGGGGAGATCAGTAAATGTATGTTAGACATACAGTTAATAGATGTTAGGTGCTTAAATACCTTTAACTAATGTCTGGTCTATTCTGTTATTATGGGTGTTCATTTTGTGAGCTGGATTTTAATATTTCCAGACTTTCACAGTATAAATTGTCAGTGCGAGGCTGATGTTGCATCTTAAGGTTTTTTTTTATTTTTAGATATATAAGTGGTCATTTCAGCTGTATCTTTTACAGATTTTTTTGGAATACACAATACTATTGCAGGCACAGATAGAGTGTTATGTGGGATGGAACTGTAAAGGTTTAGCTTGAAATACCTCTGGGGAGGATGATGGGTAGGCAGTCCTGGCTTTCTTGGAGGTGAAGATAAATAATGGATTGATCCAGTCTTATTCCAGGTAAGAGTCTGTTTACTTAACGACTTCCCTTCCAATTCTTTTTCTTCTTCAGACAAAACTAATTATCCACCTTTTAAATAATTATTCTGTTTTGTGTCCATCCTTTGTGCTTTCAATTCCAGCTTCTTCCATCAGTGGAAGAACCTATGTGAGCTCATTTGAATATTTTCAAAGGTAAAATTAGATTTAAAAAATTAAGCCACCAATGAAAGAGGTTTGGGCGAATCCTGATCAATTTTCTAAAGCAGATTAGGACTCACTCACATGATATTTTCAATTGGAAGTTACAGAAAGGTAATGAGCAACCAGAAGTATAGTATCTTCACTGATACAAATAGAGCAAGAAGAAGAAACATCTATGATTTTAGAATTTCCCATGATTGCACAATTAAGGTCAAGAGCAGAACTCCAGTAAATTTTCAGTGTTGAAGTGTCATCCCAGAAGCCTTATTTTATGACTCCTGCTGTGCACAAATTGAAGGGGAACATTTAAAGCCATAGTGCTTCTAAGGTGAAAGCTACATATGATTCATGCATAAATATCTCTATAAATAAACCTGGCTGTAGTTCACAATGAGTAAAAGAGAGATATTGATGTTTGTGCATGACTAACAGCACTACAAGCTTAAGTGTTGATGGCTGTAGATACATTTTTTTGGGGCAAGTTAAAAGGCACATCCATTTCATTCAAGTCCAATAGTGGTAATCATTGGTTTTAGTTGATGTCGAAGTTGAGCCCAAACACTGCCTCTCCTTTTGTTATTTAAAAAAAAATTAAAAAAAAAAAATGCTTCAAATGGAAAAATTTTGCTTCAATGCCCTTTAGAAGAGTTTAATGAAAAGAACTTGTGAAAATATATGTTGCAAAAACTTCCCTCGTTGAATTTTTTTGAGCTTCCGTTTTCAACACTTCATTCTGTGTTACAGAGAGGCTGCACATCTTAATTTGGCCATCCCTAGTTCTTGATGTGTGATATTCCTCATAGATGAGACAAAGCAAATTTTGAAGAAGAAGCTGGTCCTTATAATGAGCTTTCATCAAAGAGCACCTAGAAAGAAGCAAAGCTGGAAAGCTGATTCTATTTATCTTATGCACAGAACTGGCTCTTATTCACATGGTCCGGCAATTTGTTTTCTGTTAAATCGGAATTTTCTTTCACCAAGCCTAGGCTTATTGCACACATCACTGGAGTAGAAGCATCTTGTCGAATAAAAGAATCCATATTTGTTCCAAAATTATAATTATAAAGTGTCATGTAAGTAAAATTTTATAAGGCCGCTGTGTGGGAAGAGGTCATATATCTCTAATTTTCTAGTTTTGTCGTAAGTTCTCCTGGTGGACTTTTTGAGTTGGCCAGAAATTATTCATGTGTCATTATTACATATTCCAGAAAAGATGATACTGCTGAAACTCAGTGTGCAGACAGGCTTTTTCATCAGGTGGTCTGGAACTGTTTTCCTCAAAAAAACAGTGGGTAACCAGCTTTTTGGTTGGTTAAAAAAAATTCTACAACCAATTCAAAAGTTGTGGAATCTCCATCCTTCAATATGTTCAAAACTGAACTAGAGAGAACTGTTACTCAGCAGGAGTTAACTGGATGTCTTTCTTTAAAGCAATGTTCCTGAGACTAAGTAAAGTCTCACAGTTGATGAACAGAAAGTGGGAAGGGAAGCAATTTACAGGAGAAAACTCAGCAGAAAGTTTCAAGTAATTCTTCCTTTAATCAGTTTATGTTTTATCAAAAGGTATCATGTTGAACATTGGAAATAAGTTGTGATAGTACAACTAGTTCTGTGTGGGCGAACCCTGCAGAGACACAGGGATCCACTCTCCTCATTCAAATATTCTAAAGGTCTTCCCATGTCACCACTCTGTTTAGTCAACTACCCAAAGAAGCAGGAAAAGAAGAATCTGCAAGAATCCTTCTTATTTATTTCTATTATATTTTGCTTAGTTAAATTTAAATACTAACTTCTAAATCTTTTTCTGTCCCTGTCATTAATCCCCTATCTCACTGCTAATACAGTCATAATATTCAGCTTTTCTAGCCAATTCAATGGGAATGCAACTAGCCACTTATTATGCCTTCTTTTTTTACCCACTGTTATAATTACAGAAGTCCCTTTTGGGAAAAAATAATATATTAGACAGGTGAAAGGAAAAAAACATCCACATAATACATAAATTTGACTGCAGATTTGTAATCAGATTTCCTTCTTGCACAGACTGCCTTCATACCAGTAAGGATCCGTATTCTCCTAATTCCCATGTAGACAAATTGAGAGCAGCTAGCCAATAATACAGCCTTCTTGTTTTGCTCCTAACATGGATGTCATTCATCAGCAGAAATGCCAGCTCCAGGGAGTTCCAAATGAATGGAAAGACCAAAACAAATTCTATCAGGATCCTCCTTCAGCCTATCACTTCTGAATCATATTCCTTGATGAATATTTCAATCAATTAGTTGGAAGCTTATTTGATCCACATCTTTCACAAACTGTACTGTGTTTTAGCTGGCTACCCAGATGGAACACATGTGTCAACTAGGACTAACTTGGTTAATCTAATTCTGAGCTAATGTATGTTTCTATAACAGAGGAAGCGCTACAGGGAATCTCCCTGGGAGATCTCACTGGCTGATTGGTACAGTTTGTCTTGAGCCTTAAGAGTGGCTTACTAATATACCCTTATTAGTAACACCTTTTTTAACCTTATCATCACATATATGCCTTTAAACTGTGTGTGATGTTTTTAGGAAGGGAAGCCTAGTTTGTTCATGTGCCCTCATCAAGATGGAAAGGTACATTCAGGGAGGGCAAGAGAATGAAAGATAGGAACCCATCTTCTTCAGAGTTCAGATTTCTTCGCTGTGCCTTCCTTATCAATTGTCTATGATGTCCAAGCATCCACATACAACTTTTTAATATTATTAGCCATTTTTTATAAACATATTATAAAATTCTACACAATTGGAATGCTCTTTACATTCCTTTTGCAGAAATAGAGGTAGAAAAATCTCTGTTCTGAAAAGTTATTTGCTGGAGCATATTACCTTGTTGCATTTTGTCCTGATCTTGGGCTAGTAGTCTAGCAAGACAAACCAGTTATATGGCTTCTACTATTCTGTTTTCCTTTCTATGGTCAAACCTGACTAATTCCTTCCAACTCAGAATATTCGCTCAATCTGTAAATCTGTAAATCTGTAAATCTGTAAATCTGTGGACATGGATCACATTTGCACTGTATTATGTTCCATAATAATTGTTAAAAGCGAAAATTATTCAGAAATTCCTTAATAATTGTTAAAAGCAAAAATTATTCAGAAATTCCTTAAAGAATTAACAAGTTTTGGTTCCAACCTATGTGAAACAAAAATTAATATCAATTCTCCGAATTTAATACTAACAAAACTCTACCAAAAATTTGCAGAAGATTTAGGCCTCTTTTTTCTGCTTACTTACATGGCTGAAGGTGGCTTTTAATATATGAAGGGCTTTTTTTTTCTGATTCCCGATAGCACGGTTACAGTGGCAACATAAGTTTTACCCAACTTATAACAATTAAATTTTACTCTGTGCAGACACAGAGGTGCATTTCCTCGGAGAGCATCAACTCCAGATATCAGACACATATGGCATGACTCAGTCATTCAGCTTCCGATTGGCATTGCACTCCTGCATGACATAGGGATAAAGTACTGTATACTGCTTGCACTGTAGATGTATATCCAGGTAGGTCTTACAGTAAATTCAAATGCTTAGTGGCTAAAACAGAGGGCATGCATACTTGTAAAGAATCAGATAACACAAATCTGTAAGAAAAATAAGCAGCTTGAAGCTACCTAAATTATTCTGCTTATTTGTCCTTAAGCTGTTAGAGATTGTATATCAAAAGCTTCAGGAAAATAACCCCAAAGTTGAAAGTCTCAAGTTAACTAAAAAATTAACAAAAATATAAATCAGTGGATAAAGGAAATTACATCCCAAATCTGAGCTACATTATTTTACAGGACTGTAAAACAATATGTCAAAAGACATAATTTTATCAGAAAAAAAACCCTTTAGTAAAGATGCAAGGCTGTATCTTCAACTGTTTGTTTTGGGGTTTTGGGCTATTTGTTTTGTTTTGTTTAATTAACTATTCAAAACATTGGCAATCAGAATTTTAAGGTGAAGTCAGAAATTAATTATGACCACTGTACAACTCAAATTGTTGATGCATTTTTGAGGAGAGATAAAAGAAATATTTCCTCCACTATGAGAGTAATGTGTGATATCATCTTACAAACAAAGGATTTTTCAGTAGCTTCCAGGACTAATACAGAGAATTTAATAACCAAGAGATTTTCTTCTGTGAAATTTGTTGTATACATATTTTCCTTGATTTATTATGGAGCTTTATTTTATTTCACATAAAGATTTTATGTATGTCACAGTTAACTATTTCCCATGATAATGAGTGAAAACTGTATTATACTAGTGAGCTTTTATATGGTATCTATTCCTCTCATTAACTCTGAAGCTGAGAACCATAACAAAACTTAGTAATGAACTCAATTCACACTGTTCTCCAACTATATCCTAAGAGGAGTATTATTAGTATAATTGATATCTACTCTTTACTTTCTGTGGAAACAAACCTCAGGAAATATAACACTTTGACTGTAAATAGTTTGACCTTACAAGAAATTTCTACTGGAATCTACTTTTTCTAGTAGAATTAGGTCCTACAAATGGGCCGTTCTCCTCAGTGAAATCAGTGGAACAATTCAGTTTCAGTCTCTAACAAAAAAAATTCTGTTAAGAAATAATTCATTACATTATGCTGCGTACCAGTTGCCAAGTTTGAATCAACGAAAATGTTCGACTTTTGTTGTGGAGGGTTATTTTGTCCACCCATGAAAATATAAGGGCTTTATGATATTTAAAAAGGAAATCATCCCTCTGGGAAAAAAAAGTTGTTATTTTTATTGTAGAATTCAAAGATTTCATTATTTATCAAAATCTCGGGTTTCAGTCCAAAAGCAACCCCATGCTTTTCAAACAGCTGCAATGCATGCAGACTAAATACAGACATGCCATGCTTCAAAGTACAAAATAAATACTCACTTGAGCAGAATATATTAATTTTGAGGAAGTGGTAATTCAAGCTGCAAGAAGACAGATCATTCATGGATAGCAGTAGCTGATTTTGAGTTTGGACGATCATTTAGATGATTTAGCTTAATTTTCATTCGCACGAGTATTAGACAGTAACATTTTTATCTCAGAGCTTACTTCTTTACACTTCAAAATTAATCTTAAAATGTTCATGGCAACAAGTCTTTGTGTGATAGCATGATACCTGCACTGTACCTAATTCCAGCTGAAGTTTATGAACATTTAGTTCAACAGTCTGTGTTACTTATGAGGGGAGTCTGCTTCCTCTGTTAACCTTTATCTTGGAACATAACTCTAATAACTGTGAACCCAAGATTGCTGGGTAATTAATTGGTCTTTGATTATCTTTCTTTCTACTGGAAGATACCTGTGGTGGGTTTAGTGCTCGCCAGTGCACCCACTAAAATTATTTACTCATTCATGAGATAGGATTAGGAGGAAGGCAAATCAGGTTCAGACTTTAAAGGGTATAGAGAAAAACTTCATTAACAGAACACTTCTCACTGCACATCTCCCCCCCCCCCTTTCTTTTCCCACTGACAACATACAGAAAAAATTCAGTTTATCACCTCTAGAATAGTCTTTCTTAGAGAGAGCAGTCTCTCTTGTCATGTTACAGAGACTTCTCCACAAGAAAACAGTTCTCTTGTGGCTTTTAATTTCCACAAATAACAGCCACTCAGAAATCTGCAATCATGAAGTCCCTCCCATCTCTTGCAGTCTTCTCACAGCTGCATTTATGGGCCATGTTAAACTTATGGGGGTACTATTTTAAGGATGAGCTATTAAAAACAAAATATTCTCTTCATCTATCTCTGAGATCATCTTCATCTCTGGGAAAAGAGGTCTTCTTTCCCTGTGGGCAAAGGGTCTTCGTCACTCTTCTGTTCAAATTTCTCATGGGATCACAGCTACTTCATCATCTGCTTGTTCAGCATGGATGCCTTTGCTCACGCTACAATGTGAACGCTGCATCCCCCCATGCTTTTTCCATGATTTACAAGATATTCAGTGTATCATAGTCCATCACCATGGCTTACAAGAGAATTTCAGCCCAGGAATAAGGCATGTCCTCATTCTCCTCCCATCTGGGACCTGACTCCTTCCTTACTGACCTTGGTGCCTTCATGTTGTTTCTCTAGGTGTCTTTACTCTGTCCTTTTCTTTCACGAGAGAGTCTCAACATTTGCAAGTCTCGTCTGTGCACTGAAAGAGTTGGTATCTCACCCAAGGCCTGCAGGTAGTCATGTGATCTCTGCCAGGTGGCCAGAGCTGTTTATGGTGGAGAATTCTTTGATGGCTGCACTGGGAGGAAGGCTAGGATTTTAGCAGCCAGGCTAGAACACGGCAGCATCACCCGCGGGTCGATGGCTCCCAGTCCCCCTGCCTGCAGCCTCTGGGGCCTGGCCCAGCCACTGCCAGGCCACACAAGCCACAGCAGAGGGGCCTGGCCTGGCCCAGAGCTGCTGCCAGGGCTCGTGGGCCCCGGCTCGGCCCAGGCCAGCACCAGGCAGGGATCAATGTCGGCGAGATGTCAGCAGCCACAGCCTGCCCAGCCCCGGCTGGGGCCCGGTGGCCTCCCCTCCCCTGCCCTGCCCAGGAGAGGGGCACGAGAACTTCTCTCTCCAAAGGCTGGAAAGCAAGAGAGCTTTTCCCAGCCTTGTTTGTTTTTAACATGTGTGTTCACAGAGGTGTGTTCAGCTTTCTCAGTGGTTTAACAGGTTGTTGTCAGTTCTCAAAACTAATCACTGGTTGGTTTTTGTCAGACATGGAGGAAGCTCTTGGCAGATCCTCTCAGAAAAATCATTTCCATGATTGAAGTGGCTTCTTCCTTCCTCAGCAAATGTCAAATGTGCAAAACCAGCATACTACCCTTGAGAAAGTAATTGAATAAAAGAATGCTGATGATGTCATCAATTCAGTCTTTGATAAAGTGAAGTGTCAGTTTCATAATCCCCATCTTAGTAGATAATTTGTCTAGGGACAATATTCTTAGAATTTAGTCATCTCAGGTACTTGCTTTTAAGTGAGGAAAATCTACTCCTCCCTCTTTCAGAATTCATATTCACCAAATATGTGTGCTACATATTTATTTCAGATGTCACATCTTTCTAGGTCAGGAAATACTAAGTTAAACTCTTTTTGGATATTAATTTTTGGAAGAAATGTAAAGAAATATGAGTCTGTGTTGAGATGAGGTCTGCAACTGCATCCTGTTTTTTTCGTGATATAACACCGGTTGCCATGAGTGAGATCTCTTTGCCCTTGCACGAACACTACTATCAGCCAAATTTACTCTTGCAGTTTGGTGGAAATCTAACTACGATCAATAACCCCCCCAAAATTTTGTTAGATTGCAGGCCTAATAAGAGGTATTTTTGTTTTCAGTCACCTTCATGACCACAGTTCATGAAGTGAAAGCAAGTTTTATTCTAATGAGGGAAAGTGTTAAAAACTTGATTACAAACTTGGAAAGGAAATTACAGAAGGAAATACAAACAAATGGCGAACAAATCTCATTCATTCTTAACAATGAAGACTTTTCCTAGATATTCCAAGGTAGGAATTTCATTAGCCTGTCAAACAGTTCCTTCCCTCCTTTAAATTCTTTCACACTTGTTTATCTACATAGTTCTTTTCTTTTTTAGTCTCTTTTTTTCACACTGGGATCTACTTACCTCTCACTTGTCTCAGAACAGCAATGATCTTTTTCTGCAGAAAAGATTAATCTTTGCCAACGTAGAGATCTTTCCTGAGGCAGGCCCTTGATGTTTTGGACTGCAGTTTCTCTTTTTTAGTATTGTCTCTTAATTTAAAAGCAGCCTTCAATTTCTTGTTAGTGGACCAAGGGGAAATGCAGATCTGAGGCTTCATTCCGGTGCTTTAGAAATACCAACTTATTCACATAAAAATCTTCAGCACAAAATACGATGTGTATTTATTGTCATGTTTTAAAACAAGATGCCTTTAAGTGCCTTGATTTTCTTTTGATTTTTTTTTCCTTCTACTCTTTATACACTGTTTTTCTGAGCTTCTCAATGAATAAATGAATGAAAAATGTTCATGTAGGAAAGAAGTTTAAATATTAATATCTTCCCTGCTTATCATAAGACATGATAGAATTATATGTCTACTATACTATAGTATAGAAAACACTCTCAGACATTTTACAGACTGTATTCAGGTTTTGGTAATAGAGAAATTTCATTGAGAATGTACCATTAAAGGAAAATATAAATGAGACAAAGGCAATTTTCTTGAAGAGCAGATTTCTCTTTCAGTAATGTTTGAGACCCAAATTTAAAAACCCTGATATTTGAAAGTTGGAGTTTCTGACTCTAAAGTGGTCCAAGTAGCAGATTTTCTCCAGTGTTCCCTCTCAATTAACCCACAAGACAATTAAGAGATTTAACAGGTTGCTCCAGTTATTTACCATGCCTAGGGGAAAAAAAATCAACTGATCTAAACCTGTAAATTCCTAATCAGAATTATTTTTTCCTCATCTTGAAATAAAACTACTTTTTAAAATGGCTAGGATGTCTGCAGAAGTGCTTTATAAGAGAAACATGAATAAGTTTGTTCCATATTCCTTTACAAAAACGGTTTTTGTTAGGGATAATGACTTCTGGCAGATTTCTGATTCTTACAAGATGGGTGACTTCCTCCCCTGCAAATCAGCATGTGATATTTTGACAACAACAGTGCTGGCTTACTTGCTGGATATAATTGTGAGCCTTTTCAGCTTATTAAACTCATAAAAATTAATTCTCTTGCCAAAAATTAATTTAATAATTTTTACTTGCTCATAATATACAGTGGAATAAAAAAATATTACCTTACTAAGACAGTTATCAATATGAATGTGTCTGTGAAGAATATTGCAAATTTATCTAAAAAAAAAAAAGTTAAATATATGCTAATTTCCAACCATTTGTAAAACCCAGACTCTGACCAAAGAAATTTTTGACAGCCAGAAACACACAAAACTGGACCATCTGTACTGTTTGAGTCATCTTCCTTTTCCTTCCAGAAATCAAAAGAAACTGTAGCACAAAATGACAGTCAGTTTCTCTGAGGCACAAAAGTATTTTTAAAAAGGGATTTCAAGTTTTTCATGGTTTCATCTTTGTCAGAGTCTCTCTGGAAAAGGTAATTCATGATCTATTTCAGGGCATCCATTGAAAATCAAATAGAGAGAGACATCATAATGCCACAAAAAACAGATTCTGTAAAAGATGCTAACACACAAATGTTATAATCAATTGAATTTGATTTTGATCTGAGTTAAAATAAATTTTGAAAAAAATTTAATTGTTCTAAACTGGGGTTTAAGGTTAAGTTTATTTCATTTTAGTAGCCAAATTCAAACCTACGTAATTATAATTTTCTTTCACTGAATTTCAAAAGATGTAATTAAGAATTGACAATGTAGATGACATCATGCAGCTATTTTGCTATATTGTGATAAATGTATATACATTTAAATTTTGGCTATTAATATTCATTGTATTGGAAAGAGTATAAAATGGCTTTTTTTTCGGTTGTTGTTATTGTTGTTGCTGTTGTTGTTGTTTAATAGACTATATTTCCTTCTTAATCGAAAAATTTCCATCCCATATGCCTACACTTTCTCCTGGTTAAGCTTCTTCCTGGTAGCCACTATAATGAGGTTTAGATGCAGTATGGGAATAATGCTTTATTTTCTGACTGCATTCTTTCTATTAATATTTTCTAAGTGGAAAACAAACCTTGACCTTCTTGAGATAGGACTGTTAGTTAATCTTCAGATACATATATATACCTATGTTGTTTTACCTTCTAAAACACCTAGATGAGAACATAAAGCCAATCTAGAATTTTTAATCAGAGTTCTAGATAAACCTATTAATGAAAATTTGGGGGAAAAAATTAGTTAAGTTAAACTCATTTTTTTCCCTTTTTTTAATTTATGACAGAGAGTTTCCACTCACATTTTTTCCTGCTTATATTACCCTGATTCATCAAGTTGTTTAACAAGATGATTTTTTATTTTGTTTGTTTGGATTCTGGACCACCAAAAGTCTGATCATTGTATCTACACTATATGTATATTTTCCACGGTGTTCCCATCTACTGAATAGCAGTGTCATTTGAAATTGAAACTTTTCCTGTTTGTAGGAGTCAGAAAGTACTGGAGATTCCTCTTTATTAGATAAACAGCTTCTTTTACTTCAGCTGTGGAATCACTCCATACCTTTTGTCTTCTGAATATTTACAAATCTTAACCCAAAAGAATTCCCACATCTACTTCCAAATGTAATCAAACCTCAGATTACTTTGTTCTGTCAGCTGTGGCAGGAGTAACAGAGTAATTAGGCCAAATGCTTTGCTTGCATATGTCTTCTAGCTCACTGGAGTTATTCCAGCAAATAACTTGACTCACAACTATTGAAAGGAAAAATAATGAGATATTAGTACTATTATATCCCTTAGCCTTGCAAGTGCAACTTAAGTATGTATTATAATCCAGTGGACAATGTGGGATACAATACCAGGCAGCATCAGAATTTAGAAGAAAAGCTAGGGCATTATTAACTAATATGACATAATTATGTTCATGTCATCAAGAGTTGATGCGCCATACAAAATCCTAGCCTTTTCTAAAGGCCAGGTGTTTTATTAAACACTCTGATAATTTCTTTTATATATATTAAATGATTTTTGCTTTACAGCCGTCATAACCGTTCACTTACAACCTACAGCTGAAATCCTCACATTTTGAAATGGGAGATGACCTTCAGTCTCTGCACTAGCAGCAAAATCTTGGAAAGTGTGTAATATTTACCTTCTTTTTGGAGAAGAATAGAGAAACTGACAATGGAATGCACTATACTTACTACACTTTCCCGTATCTTACTATTCAAGAAACCACAGAATACAACCAGATTTCTGAGTAATTTTATTCTGTTTGCCAAGGTCTTGCTGTGATGGTTACTTTCACATGGAATACCTCTCAAGCACATAGTACACAATGCCAGACTTTCTGATCTGGAAGCATAAAAATAGCAGGAGTAAAAAACAGTTTTAATGAGTGGACTCCTGCAGCAATAGGCCTGCCGTCTAAGAGTGAAAACACTTGTTAGCTCTTAATGAGCTCTGAAAACATTTTGGCTGTTTTTTTCCTTCAATATTTTCTTTTTCATTTCATTTTTATAAAAAGAAACATCTTGTAGTGTCTGTCCCTCTAATGAGTATATTTAAGAAAACAGTACTTTTTTTCTTTGAGAAAGGTGAGGTAGAGGGAAGCAAGGTAAGAAGGAAACAGACTCTTTTCATCGGGAAACATATTTCTTTCAAAGACAATGTTTTAATTCTATTTTGAAAACAGCTATTTGAAGTTTTGAATTAGCTACATACTGGCCATCAAGGCATACTGGTAGGAACACTAAGGGTTTGGAGGATCCAGTGGGGTTGAGGCAGTATGTATTGCGGCCAAAAGCAATAGCTGTTGCACGTCTTGGCAAAGGGTTCTTACTTTCATCTGGAAAACAGAAAGCCCCTTCTAGTGCTTAGTGAAGTCAGTTGAAATCTTCCAGCTGGCTCTAATGAGAATTTCATCGGGTCCCTCGGCTTTGGTAAAATGACTGTGGAAGTGAAGAGAAACTATAATTGAGACAATCTATCCAAAAGCAATTTTGAGCACTTTCCCTGTTAAAAGCATAAAGAAACCAAGAAAGAAGAATAAAGGAGAGCATAGATCAAACTCTAAAGTAGCTACTAGATTTTATTTTTTTTTTCTGTATAAAACAGTACAAGGAAAGATGCTTAATGCACCTGTATTTTGAAAGAAGAGCTAGACACATTTTCCTGTTTTGCCATTAAGATGACATAACATATGAAGGCTTAGGACATGTGTTATGTTTCATCATGGAAAAAATTCATTTCTATAATATGGAAGACAAATTACTATTTGATATAGTCTTTCTAAGAAAATAACCGCAGCTATAATTCAGAAATTTCCCATTATCCTTTTAAAGTGTCATTACTATCCAGCTTAAAAAAAGGATGATGTCAGGTTTCATTCCTCTTTTGGTTCAGGAAAGAACTGTGTATAAACTCCCCATCTGAGGCAAAACAGAAAAAAATAAAAAACTCCCAACAACAACCAAAACATACAAAACCTAAAGGCAAACCAAAACCAACCATAAAATCAGAAAAATGTGAGATTTTGAAAACTGAAAGTTCTTTCTTGACAAACAGGGTAGGAAATATGAAAGGGCTCAGTCTCAGAAAGGAACTGGTTGTTTGTGTTAGGTAAGAAAAAACTTAGAACTCCAAATCCTAATCTCCCAGTAATTATTTCAGGACACATTAGAGAAATTTATTCACAAAATTTAAATTTTTTTGCTGTTTCCAGAAAATGACCATAATGGTAGTATATCCTGTGTCTAAGTAGGTAAGTTTTGTGGCACAAGTATTCTCTGTGAATGTAACCGTACTTCCATAAACACAGATGACCTTTTAACTCACTTTAATCAGGACGCAAACATGTTTAAAAGCTCAGTATTTAGAGTAACTATGCTTTGAGAGAGTAAATAAAATTTATTTAAGCAGGATTGCAAGATTAGCTCTTTTATATTCAGTTTTTTATTACTTTCTTCGTAATCATTCTGCAGTCACACAGAATGTAGCTCCATGCACACAGCCTGCTTCTCAGCATTGTCCTCTGAGGTAGTAAAAGTGGTGCAGATGTCTAATTCCTCATGCATACTGTATTAAGCAATATCTTTTGCTAATCGAGGTCTACAATATCATTTTGAAAGCCATGTTTTCAAAAGCAGTCACCTGTTGATGTATAATAAAAGCAGAGACACATCTTACAACTTCTGACTTTGAATTTTGATAATAAAAATACATGTTACAGACAAATTATAAAAAAAAAAAAATCCATTCTCTTACATACTTCCTTGTTCTTTAGGAGTCATGATTGTCCATCCTTCTAAATCAGGTTTTCTACTCTTTTTAGTAATGTAAACTTCTATCTCTTTCTCTGTCTTGTTGGCAACATAAGTTTTTTACTACTGACTCAAAATAGACATTCTTCTTGTACCGTGTTCTTCCTGTGTTCTCTTGTGACTTCCTCCTGTAAATTTTTCTTGTTTTTTAAGATGGAGCACTTATTACTTGGCCATTGCATTTTCTTGCTAAAAAAATTTGTCTTCTTCATACCACAGTTCCCAAACATAAGTTAAAGGAAATTGGTATCAATTAGGTAAAAACAGCAAAATGTCAGGACTGAATATTTTGCACCAAATATATCAAATGTTGAATGCTGTAAGTACAGACTTCTGAAAATAAAAGACTTTCCAAAAAATCAGCAATATTAATAAACTATAAGTGGGTGTTCCCCAGTATTTAGTTATATTGGCTCAATTTTCCATATACTTAAAGATTTTGTCTTTAAGCCTTGGAGGAGCAATATGTTTAAAGCTCTTCTTGTAAGTGAACTACTTGTCAAATTACAAGTTAAATGAGGCATGAAAAATCCTCATCCTCACTAATACTGCTTTTTTTTTTTTTCTTGGTCAGGATTAAAAATCAGAAAGATTTGGAGCTCCAGTGGTCCAGCATATTATGAGCCATCCATCTTTAATCTAGTAATATTCATTATTTTATTATTAGCAATTCTTCACTTAAAAATGATTCTTGATATTATTAAGGATGATGTGACAGTCTCATTTTGCATTGAACTTGTTCCTGCCATTTGGTATTTATGTACTTTTATATACTTAGTTATCTGGTTGCCTGGGATGACCAAATGAGTGAATAGCAAAATTTCAGAGATATGCGCTTTAGTTTGGCATAGTAAGGACCACGTAACACTATTAAGCTAAGTATTTTTAGTAAGAAGTCACTGTGCCTTTCACTGACATTCTAGGTAATACACAAGGAAAAATTGCTTCTCACAACTGAGCTGTTTAAGGAGGAATTTTGTAACTAGCTATAGGTCAGGAAAAAGGGAAAGAATGGATAATGAAGGTTGTTTGTTATGTTGTTTGAAAAATCATCCAATGCTCAAATCTGTAAAAGTCTGCCTTTTGATACCAACATTGCAGAGCATTCTGTTCTCTCTTATAGGTGAAATAGTGCTGTGATATTAGTCTTTCAAGTTTGTAGTGGCCAGGTACATAATAAATATGTATAACAATTACTTTTATTAGATGACTGGATATTTGAACTCTGCTGGTAATGCGTATCTCCATTCCAGACCTGTGTTTAGCAGTAAGAAAAATAAATGTGGACCTATGTTTTTACAAATACTCATAAGGTTATCAAGCCACTCACAACATTTGATGTATTCTTAAAGGTTTTGTTCCTGAATGCAGCAAACTGCAAGGGGGAAAAAAAAGAAAGCGTATTTTTTCTTCTTCTCTTTTTAAGTGAAATTGTCTATTTTTCATTACTCTCAGGGGAAGACTAAAAAAACTCCCAGGTACGTGGTAAAGGACTACCAATAAACTGTGTCTAAGAACATTTAAATAATTGTTGACCAGGGATGAGATCCTTTTTGCCTTTTGCACTCAATGTATATGACTGGATTTTATTAAAAATTCCTAGTACATATTGAGAAGCAAGAAAACTTTTTTTGTTCTGTGTTCTTTTGATCCTTTATATTGAGAGTTCAAAATACAATAAATGGAAACTTCAGGAAATATTCTTCCTTAATCTCATTACTTTCATAACATCATTGTATAGCCAGTCATTGTGAAAAGGTAAAGAGCAATATTTTCTTTATGACAATTCTGCAGTACGCATTCATAAGTAACAATCAGCATGGATTTATCAAAAATGAATCATGCTGAAGCAACCTGATAGTCTTCCATAATGCTGTAACATACATTCTTGAAAGAAGAGATCCCCTGATTGCAGTGAGGGTTTTCATGGTATCCACGACTTTCTGCAAATAGAAAAATTAGAAAAGAGAAAGATGAGAAAAGAGGGCAACCATTGAGGAGCTCTCTGTGAGAAGCTGCATAATTTCCTGACATCCCTCAAAATAAGCATGAATCCTGTGGCTTCTCAGTGAGTGTCTTACCTCCAGGGGTATTGGACTTCACCTCTCTCACTTAACTTCTCTGCTCTGGAGGTGTGAAACAAACAGTCCTTTCCTGCATCTTTTGTCTGAAAATCACAGCCACAGAATGGGAGGTTATCTCTCTCCCTCTTTGTAACTGAGGTAATCCTGATTTCATTTGTCCATTGCATTTCTCTTTCACCCACCTTCTGAG
Source organism: Buphagus erythrorhynchus (assembly GCA_013400855.1). Lineage (NCBI taxonomy): Eukaryota > Metazoa > Chordata > Aves > Passeriformes > Sturnidae > Buphagus > Buphagus erythrorhynchus. Next base: position 12,153 of record VZTT01025560.1, on the reverse strand, counting down.
GTGTAGTATATCTGAAGGCTTTAAGACTGGCTATCTAGGTCAGGAAAGAGCCTGGGTAAAACTAGAATTTAAAAAACTTCAGAATTTTTTCAAGTCATCCCAGAAAAAATAAAGACTATCTCTGGTCTGAATTAATTCTTTTGTCTAGTTGATTATTTTGCCTATCAGTCTTTATGGCAGCATGACAGAAGGATGAAGTAGGAGAGGGCTGGAAGGGCAGCCCTTGTTAGGATCATCAAAAGTTTTTTCTGGATCTATGTTGCCAGATTTTGAGGAAGTCAAAAGTTTAGGGAAATCAGATAGAGGGGTGTTTGTTCCATTAATGATTTTTGATAAGGTGATTTTTAATTGTATTTTTTTTTAATAGAGAAGCAGTTTGCTTTTTAAGTTTGATTTTGCAAGTATGTAAATAGCCAAATATTTTAAGAGGTACTACTGCACTGGAAGTAGTTAGGTTTGTTCATAAACATTTTCAGAATCCAAAAGGCTTCTTCTATTTATTACATCCTGATGGCAGGTAATTTCAGGAAGGAAGAAGAAAAGGATTAAAGCTGACAAATGTGCAATAAATGTGTTTTGTTCTGAATCAACATTATTTGTTTTCTCTGCATTTTCAAATATTTTGCAGTTCCAAATATATTACAGTAAATTCCCATCTTTTGCACAAGTGTTAAGAGCAAGTCCATAAATGCATGAAGAGCAATGCGATTTACCATGTTGAAAATCAAAAGAGGAGCCTACAATCTTCAGAGAAACATCATTTCAGGAGTTGAATTGTGGAAAACAAATACATACTTAAATTAGATTCATTTACTGTAATGGTAATTTCAAGTGACTAAGTGTGAGTGAGAGTCAGCCTGAAGGAAAAGAATAGCTTTTTTTAGAATAACATTGAGTACATGGTTTCCCTAGGTTATATGAAATTGGCTGGGATTTTTATTCTTACAGAAGAAATACAGTTTTATGTTGTACATCCTATATGCCAAAATGTAAATTCAATGTGCTATGTCTCACTCCTTTTTTTCCTCCTCTCACTCTCTCCTGTAGGCCAAAATTGTGCAGAGACCTTGCCTGAGTGCAGAAGAAATGAATGAAAAATTGCAAGAAAATAAAGCAAATGTAATATATATTCACAGATGTCCTAGTTCTACAGCCTGTGAGTAAGTACAACTTCTTCTTCAAACAGACTTTTTAAATGCTGAGAATATGAGCAACAATGGGTATTCGATAAAAGGTACAAATATATGTTTTTCTGGTATGTTCTTCTGAAGAACCAGTAGTGAGAAAAAAGTTAATAAACTATTAAGTTTTTTAGATCATACAGTCCAAAACATTTAATAAACAGATATATTGAACAAGCACTCACGTGTACTCTTACAGCTTGTGAAATAAAATGCTCCAGTACAAGATCTTTGAAGTTTCTATTTAATATGGGTGTTGGAGTCATGGGAACAGAATCTCACAATCCCTTNNTTTCTCTGTCTTAACCACTCCTTTTTGGCCTGCAGTACTAGCCAGAAAGTGAAGTGTTGGTATGATGCGACATTTTTGCTTTGAGATGTTCTCACAGGAACAGAGAAGCAGACTTTGGAGCTGAGTTTGCCAGAATCAGGCTCTGGAGAGAACAAAAAGTGGAGTGTGATATCTGAGAATCATTATATTCCTTGTAGGCACTGTTAGAGTCTTAGCACCATTCACTGGTGTGAGTGATACCATGTCTGATTTTGTTTAACACAGCATCTGTGTTGCAAGTAGTGCAGCTTAGCTATTGCTAATGGCAGCCACAGTAGCAAGAGGCATGGTAGCTATTCTGTTATACACGCTTGCCTGAGGTTAATCACAGGCTGAAATTCACTGTTACTGTGACTCTGAACACAGCTCCTGTTTTTCAGCATTTACGTGAGGTGTATCAGTACCAAGCCCGAGAGGGACTTTTTTGTGAATCCTAAAGTACTAGTTGCCCTCTAGGTTATGGACATACCCTGTTTTAAATGTTCAGACTGAGCTCTGCCATAAAAGGCATAGTGACTTTGGTCTTATTTGGAAGTTATTTGGGAATGTAATCTTCTTGGTATTCAGGAATGTTGAATCAATTTTTCATCCAAAGGTATTTGCACTGTTAGGCACTTGCTTTAGCCTCAACTGTCTTTTAAA
>VZTT01025559.1:15876-43392 GCA_013400855.1 Buphagus erythrorhynchus | reverse complement strand
AGCAGCCATAAGGATTAGATTTCATATCTTTACAGGAGCTCAGTCCCAACAATTCCATGTTTCTCACTGCCTGTTTTGTCTTAATGGAAACATACTTTGTATAGCTTAGTGAGCATACTCCTCCTTCCCCTTTCTCTACCTTAACAGTTTTTTAGGCAGCTATGCTCTCATGAGTTATATAGATATGATTTTTATTGTCTATAAAATAGAAAAAACTGTAATCACTTGCCATTTATTTTAGGCACACTTCAATGGATGTGATGCATCTATGCCTTCATTAATTTTGTGTGATGGGCAAAAATGGGATGCTTCAGAAGGGAAACAGGAAGAAAAAGAGGACAATGAACACAACACCCTTTCCAAATGCCTAAGTGAAATATTTATATTCTGGAAATAGATAATTTATTGAAAAGTTATATCAAGCAGTAACATATTTCATGCTTATTCCTTTTTCTTTCCAGATTTCTGAACACGACCAGTAGCAACAGCTTCAAAAGCAGATCATGTGTACTGAACAAAGTTTAAATAGAGTATGATGAATATGAAAAGATTTTCATCTGTCCCCCTTTTCAGCCATGAGGAAGCAGCTGTGTTACTGGACCATACAGCAAGCACCTACTGCTAAGGTCAGAGATAGTCACTTTAGCAAACTCAACCCCTCCATCCAACTCAGCCTGCAGCAGGAGCAGCTTCCCTCCAGTCCAGCTGCACCAGTTCTGCCCTTTCTACCCTTGCACAACCTGCAGGCTCTCCTCCTCAGGAAAGCAAAACCTACTGGTGCCAGCCTCACTGAAAAGTGTCCAGACTTGTGTAGGTCACTAAAGCAAACAGCTCCAGCTCAGAGAGTACCATTCCTACTGAAGCCTCCTTGGTGCCTGCACTGATAGACACTGATGAGCACTTGCACAGGACAGTGCTGCTTTCTCTCTTGTTTCACAGAGGCATTGCAGCACAGCTTCACACTGGGAAGCCCCAGCTCTTTCCCCAGGCAGCTGTGCTGGGCACTTTCTGTCACAGTGAGACAACCAGAGTGCACAGGTCAGATGTTCCCTGTCAACAGCTTAACTCTTACCTGGGCTTGTGAAGGCCTGAAAGCAGAGTCAAAGCCATTCTGCAGAGAGTCCAGAAAAGGCTGGATTTTGTAGAGGCTATGTGTTGTCTGGCTCGAGCGGAAGGCCACAATGTGGAAGTACTTCAGAATCTTCTCAAACCTTGATTGTGTCATGATAAGTGCAATGCTCTTGTTGCTGTAGAAGCCACTGCTCCAGATGCTGAGAACAGACTCACAGTGGTGGATGCTGGTTGATATCATGTAGCCTAAGAAAGCCTTCATTTCTGTCAAGGTGACATCAATCCAGGCATCATCACTACCAAACCTCTCCTGGTATTTCTTGGCATACATGTTGGTCTGGACCACCATATTCTTTAGTACATTGTCAGGGACAAAGAGCTGAAAAAAGTCCATGGCACTGGCAGTCAGGGGCATTTTTCGTGTTGGACCTAGGATAAAAGCAAGAAGGAAAGATAGGCACACTCCTGATCACCACAAGGCACGTCCAACGCCCGAAATCTAAAGCATGATTAATTTTGCTAATGTAAAAGATTGCATGTACCCATTATCTGACAGACTTCATCAGGAAACTTCACCTCCCCCCACTATTCTTCCTCCTATATGATACTACATACTCTGAAAAGTTTCTCCCTCTGCTCTGCACACTCATTACTTGGCAGCATGCAGGCCTGTGAGACAAGCAGGCATTTTATTTCTCTACTTACACATTATCTACAACTTTTATCCTCAGCAACTGTTTTGGACTTTTTCTGGATAGGTTTTATTTTGCATGTCAAAGCAGTACCTTCCTTCAAACAGCCCAGAAGGACAGTGTGAGTCCTCCAGAGACAGCACTGCCCTCATCTCAGATGACATGATTCCTAGGCTCTAGAACCTGATCCCAGCTTTTCTCCTGTACCTCTAATTCCTTCCTAGTTCATTGTCATAATTCTATGACTTTCACATCTGCCCCTGCTCCACACAGAGTCACATACAGGTCACATTTATGTTTTTGAGTTTTGTGTCTCTGCCACCACATTGGGGTTTTATCCTGCACTCGGATATCCCCAAGAAAGCACATTACCAGAGCAAGTCACAGCTACCATGTGGCTAGTGTCACTGTCCCATGTCACAAGGAATATTTTTAGCACTATAATGCATGCAGTGCTCCTCTTCCTCCCATAATGTAATAAGCCTTGCAGTCCCATGCTGTCATTACTTTAGCATTTCACTGATCTTGCACCTTCTCTGCCAGTTTCAACTACGCCATAAGAGGAGGGCAAAAAAACCAGAAAGGAGCCTCTAAGGGCTGTAAGCACTGTATCAGTGTTACAAGGTCAGCCAGTCAAACACCAGATTACACTAAGCTGAATTAGGAACATCAAACCCACAATACCAGGAATGCAGACACCAGCATTTACAGCCCACTCTCCTCTAATTCCTCCCACAAACTAACCAAGCTCCATTCAAAAAGTAGTAGTTTTCATACTTGCACCTCACGGTAGTGTTTTAGTTATCAGGTAAGGGCAGGGAGCATTCTCTATTCTACAGAAGCAGTGAAAACAAATACCCTGAGAAGCAGCCTCTTCAAACCCAGCAGACAGGGGAGCACTTAAAAATAGCTCTACACCCCTGTGAAAAAGACAGTGTCATGGGTATAATCCCAAACCAAGAGCTGGACCCAAGAAAAACCTCACCTTAGTCCAGCAGCCTTCAGCCTTGGGACTGTCTGAAACACTCTCCTTAATCAAAAGGAGTAAGTATAAAACTTATCCTTTGGAGTTCTGCCCAAAAAGAGCAGGTCTTTCTTGCACTACAGGGCTGTTCAGATCTCAGCATCAGCTGTCTGAGCTGCATCAGAGCATGAGATTGACCATTCCACAATCTGGCTCTGCAAAGATCCACTAACACATTGGTCAGGTTGTATTCTCCAGCATCCCTGCATCTCAGTTCACATTCTTAGTTATAGCAGCAACTACAGCTTGCAGAAATTTTCCATGAAACAGAACTACAAGGAATTACACAAGTACCGTGGTTGGACTTGCTCTTAAGCCTTAATGTTTGGGTGCACTCTGGTGAACTCAAGCTACTAGAAGGACAGCAAAAATAGCATCAAGACTTTGAAACAATAAACCTTAGATTGCAAAAAATGCCAAAAAAGCAAACAAAATTGGAAGGTTTTTTTGTAAGTGCAGCAGGGGAAAAACATCTATTTAAAGGTTACTTTCCAATTTTAATTTGTGAGATTGAGAAACTTTCAGCTGAAAGGACATTCCTCTATGTTGTAAGACCAGAGTAAAGAGCCCCACATAAACCATGCTTTGGTAAGGACAGAAGAGAAAATGTCAGTTTAAATGATAAAGGGTTTTCATTATCAAGTGAAAACTATAGGGCTTGAATAGATATATTTACTTCACCCTAACTGCTAGTGCAGTACTAAAGCTGCTTAACAAATGTTTTCTTCTTTTGATCAGAAGGTTTATTTTCTGCTAGCACTGGCTTGACTGTTACAGCTCACAAAAGATGCTCTGCACATGATTCTGTATCTTCATTCTTCCCCATAACTTAATCAAGTTTTTATATTCTACAGTAGGTATGGCTTTCTGATAACAACACGTGGAACAGAGTGTATTCCTAGTTATAGATGAAATCTTGAGCAACTATAGAACTCAACTCCAGCGCTCAGGCAACCTTCCAGGTAGCATACAGAGATGGTTTTGAAATACTTCAGAATTTAAATACTTCAGAATCAGAAGCTGGGAGTAGGGGTAATGTTTTAAATACTGTCTACAGCAAACAAGAATTCATAAAACGTTAAGACTTACAAAGTAAAATATATTTGTCTTGAGACTTGTGGATATAGACAATAGGTACATGCTGCACTCCATCTGTAGGGAGGTAAGAGCAGTCAGAAGCACAAAAAATGTAGTTTTGGTGTAACTAAATTTTCAGCAGCTGCACAAGTTTACCTTGATAAGTGATTACGGAAATCTGACAGGTATACAGGATATGATAATCCTTTCTTACCCAGCAGTCCTGCTCCAGCCACAGAGAACCTGCTACCTCCTCCTTCCTGAAATAAATATCCAAGCTTTGTATCTCATTGGTCATGCAGAACCGACACAGCTCTAAAAAAGCAAGCTGAATCACTTTCTGACTCAAACATCAACATAATTGTTGATTAAATAAAATTATGAAAGCCCCTGTATAATTTCATTGTCTTAAAAAACAGCCTTTGCCTCCCTGGCAAAGTGAGCACAACTGATTCATAATTTACTGATATGCAATATAACAAGAATGACATTGAATTTGAGTAGGAAAAGAACTGAATTTTTAACATTAATTGAGTTTTGCATAGTTAATGACCAGCCTAAAATATTTAAATATGACTTTCTAAATACACAAATATATCCCATATAAAGAGCCAACTGTCTGTATAAGAATTTGTATTTTTAAAGGATTTTTACATTGATTTAAATGGCACTTACTCAGAAAATATTGATAGGAAGTGTTCTGTGTTTCATACATGCACTGTTTACCTTTCCAGTCTTTACTTAGTCAAATGAAAGAGGGGCTTTGCCTAGTTGTCCATTCTCAGAATGATTATACAATTATATTATGACTGTGTGTAAAAATCAGATTTTTCTCTCTCCTCTGCTATAGAGTGTTCGCATGGAGAATATATTTACTTTCATTTTACTTTTCTTTATAAGCCAATCAGGGTTTCCAATACAAATTACAGAGACAAAGTGGAAAACACTCTTGGAGTGTCTGAACATGCAGCCAGACCCAGTATTCTGTGCACAGTCAGGACAGAGACAGAGGTCTACTGAATAACCTCTGACTGGGCAGCACACACTCCAGCACCAGAACTTTGGGCTTGCTCTAAGTGACCTTGTAGGACATGGAAAATAACAAACAACTTCTTTTATGATACAGCCTACACACCCAAGCCCTTCTTCCTTCTCACCCCATCTGCCAGCAAAAGTTTTCCTGTGCAATCCACAGCAACCAGTTTGCAAGTCATTACTGCTATTTTGACTAGTTGGTTCCATTTCCTCTTTTGCACTCAGAAGGAATGTCTCCTACAAAGAGACATCTCCATTTGTAAGAATAGTTTCAAAATAAATGAAAATAACTAAGCATGAAAAGCCATTTATGTGTCCGTACTGGCGATCCGACTGTGAAGCAGAAGCTGGCACCTCACCCTTGGAGCGTGTGCATTGCAGAGCCCATTTTGGCTCAGCTCAGCTCGGGCAAACTGCAGCTGCCTCGCTGGCTCTCATGTCTAGCAAGAGAGCAGGCTGCACACTCAACTTCTCAGCAAACATATCCACTGCAGAACACCCAGAAAGATTTAAGAAAAAATTCAGGTGGAACTTCAGGCAGCCCCTGCAGGTGGTCCTACAATCTCTGGTCTCTCTTGGATGGGTCTCCACTGGTTACATTTTCCCTCTGCTTCATTTTCTTTCTAGTCTTCCCCACTGAGCAACGCATTAGGAAAAAAATAAGAACCCGAAGTGAATGAAATACTTTTTCCTTACTTAACTGGTTTGCAGAATTAAGTAATTTGAGAGCATTTTTAACAGGTTCATACATCCTTTCCCATTTTTTTCTGTTCTGATAACCAACCTGTAATTTAGTAACTCAGAGTTCACAGACTCAGAATAAGGGATGGACAAAAGAAGGAAAGTTTCAAAACGTACTGTAACCTATCAATGCTTACAACATAGCATAAAAATCTTAAGAAGGTCAAAAGCATTGTTATTTTTGGCAGGATAAATCAGATATGTAAGGAGAAATCACAGTAAAAGAAAGTTCTTTTGCTCTGCTGTGCAAAAGACTCTGCTCTCATTCAAACTGCAATCAAGGCCCACAGTAAAATATCCCATTACGCTGACAGACCCAGGTGTTACCCTATGTACAATAAGCCAAATTGCATGGTTTGTAAACAAACCTTGTGCAGACCTAATCACAGCTGACTTTGAAATTAATGAGACTTCATTAACAGCTTGGCAGACCCCAATACTCCCAAATCAGGAACAGGAGTGATAGAAGTATCAGTTCAAGAATTTAGAAGTAATTTTATTATCTTCTTTGAGGAAAAATGTAACAATTTATAGCCATGCATGAGAATAGCTCATTAAGTGTATTATATACAGACACATACCTAAGAAAAATCAGTCTAGAAACATTTTTTTTTGGCCATTGGGAAGTATTTTCTCCTCCAACATATGGTACAGCCTTCAAAAACCAAGGTTTAAAAAGCCAATTAATTCCTTTTTCCTAAGTCCAAGCAATTAAAGACTGTTTTATATTCCTGACAAGTTACCTTTGTAAAAGTGCACAACATGATTTTTGGGTCTTATTTAGAGAACATAAAAAAATGCTGACAGAAGCCTTTCGTCAGAAAATAGTCATCCATCAAAAAAATCATGACGTCTTTATGGAAGGTGTCAATTAATGAAATATGACAGACAGTTAAAACAATTTCTCATCTTTTTCAATGTGCAGGGAGCATTATAAAGAGCTAAAAAAAAAGAGGCAAGAAAAAACAAAAAATGCTGTTTTAATATTTCCCAAATGAATATTTTTCAGAATTTCTCTTCACACTGTTTCCTCATGTAACCTTTGAAAGCATTGGAGCTTATCTGGCTTGCCAGCATATCAGTTTTCGTATCAGCTGTATTCTTAATGGCCTGGAAATGAACATCAGACCATCCTCAAACCACAGCCAGTTTGATGGCCTTACAATAAACCTGTCAAGACAACTTGAAGTAAGTTTACATAACACTTCTTTTCTGAGTTTTATTCCAGTTTATTTCAGAGACCACTCTCCTGTAGGAACTGGGCAGCAAATATCCAGGTCTTTAGGATATTATGCTGCATGTTTTTGTTCATCTTCATTAGAAAAAGCTACCAAAGCTTCAGTGACAGACCTCTTTTGCTAAGTCAAAGGTATCATCCTAATATATACCAGCTGTGGTTCTTATCAGTATTTTGAGCAAGTAGATATCTGCATCTGTTATTTTGGTAGACAAATCTTAGCTTCCTTTAGGGACTGCCTTGCACAAGAATTCAATATAAATGATGAAAACATGACCCATACTGTGGCATTGTTTGGAGTTGAGAGCCAGCTTAGGAGGAGGCGATAAAAAAAGTCAACAACTCCCAAGCAGACACTCTTGGCTTAGAAAGAAGAAACTGGACATAGTCCTTCCAAAGAAGGTTCTTTTTGTAGACTATAAGGGCTCACTCTCAGCAGCCCATGCTTCTGGGTAAGTTCTAGCAAGGTCACCTTTACAGAAACTTACTTTGCAGCCTTGCGTGGGCGCTCAGTAGCCGCACTTCTGCTCTACATTTAGTTTCAGTAAGTCTACTCCAAGCTACTTAGCAAGTGTGATTTGACTGCACTCTTCCAACCTTATAAGTAAGCCTTTGACAATGCCTCCACGTCTGCACATAATAACCGTAGTCAAAAAATTGTTCCAAACAGCTTCTCTGAAAGGCCACTTTCTCTTCCCTCCCCGGCATTAAAAAGGATTGTTTTCTTCACAGCGTCAGCAATAAAGCGATCCACAGACTGCAGTCTGACTTTTATCCATAGAGAGCATTAAGAGCTGTGTCTAGAAGCAATCCAAGGACAAATGAAAGTGGACTGAAAACCAGCACAGAGCTGCTCCGTGCTGACTCTGGTCCTAAGAGTCCCTGGCCTCCACAGCATGCAGCACTGAGTTAGTGATAAATTAAATAGAGAACTTATTTAGTAAATCACACAGTAAAATTTAAACTAAGCAGTAAAATTAATGAAGTACTTAGCAAACTAAGGAACTTCCTGCAATTCAGCTTGTTTCCATGCTGTGTACTGGATCCGGTCTGTCATTCAGCTTTTTAAGCATTATAGTAAAACCCTTGAGCATTAAGTGTAGCAGGTCAACCTGGTACAGGTCAGGGATGAGTGGTGCACAGTTCTACCAAACAGAAGACAGTTTCCTCCCCTGATGTGACAGTGACCTCCCAACATCTGGGGTGATAACCAAGGCACCCTGCCCATTCCTTCTCCATACTGCCAGGTGCTGTCAGTTCAGCCTGCAAAAGGTGAAGAATTCCAATGGGGCATCGAGATTGAGATACCAAGGATAAAGAATTTTGGCTGTCACTCAGTAGATCACCTTGTGTAATAAGACATTGTAGAACAACAACTAAATTTTGGGGCATTTTCAAGAGAACAAGCAGGCAGGTCTTACGCCTTTCCCATTGACCAGATGTATGTTGTACCAACAGCACTGGTCTGAGAATGAGAACATGCCAGACATGTTGTGGCAGTCTTCCATGGAACTGTGCCTTGTTGTAGATTTAAGCCATGGCAAAAAAACTGTTTAATTAAGAGAGTATTTCTTTGTGTTTACCGTCATTTTAAAGCTACAAAGCTTTCAAGCTGTCACAAGTACAAAGAATAAAAAGCCCACTGCGGCTGATGTCGACACCTTTAAATATATACTTAATTTCCGTGGTGAGATCTTGCAACCTACCAAACACCATTTTCCCAACATCCTATAGAACCTCCCAATACACTGATACAAGGTCTTAGGGTTAAAATCATTTCCAAAAGCCAAAGACCTTAAAGCAGCAAAGTCAATGCTGAAGTACTACCATATTGTGTCAGTTTACATAATTCCTTGCACATTATTTGGCTGTGGGACTGCATATGCTTCTCCTCAGGGGAATTCCTGCTGCAGCAGCTTCCATGGCAATAGTCCACTGCGCTCTTTTGCCACTACAGTTTCTATTAACATTTTACTGCACTGCTCCTGGCAGCTCAGCTGACACTGGGCATATCTAGCAGATTAGAGATGACCATCGATGTGCTGACTTCATACACCACCTGTAATATAGCTTTTAGTAGATCACATAGCAGCTACACATCTGTCTGTGGGCACAGCTGTGCACATTTATGAAATAACTGTACAAAGCAGCATGGATAGTTTTATGTCAGCACAACTCCCATTACCAGCAGGGTGACCTTCATAACTAAATCTCAGAACATGTCTGTGGGATGGTTCCACAGGAGGACTCCTCTGGCCAGTTGCCTCCACTGGCAACTCTGGCAGGTGCAATCCTACCATCCCATCTTTCTGTCCCAGACTCCTGGTCTGTTCTAGTGTACACTGTTCAAAATATTATTACCCCCATGCAACTTGCTCCTTTCCAGAAATTTAAAATAAAAATCCCCCTTAAGCATCAGCAATATTTGATGCGAGGACCCTGCCTTTAAAGGTAGGGCTTTTGTGTTTGAAGGAGGGAAAATAGCCTGGTATGTTTTCCAAGCAAAACATCAGAATATTTAATTTATCTTTTGTAAATAAAATTCAATAAAAATGACTCAATTAATGAGATGCTGAAAGCCTTCACATCAGCTCCTGCCTTTTACATACAACACACACATATGCCATTGAAAAATGAACGACCAATTTTTGAGTAAGTCTCACAAAGAAATGGGTATTTTGTTAAAAAATTAGTTATTTAAGAAAAAAGGGGAAAAAAAAAAGAATACAGCAACCAGAAATCCAGTTATTTTTTAAAAAGGAAAAAAAAAATACAGCAACCAGAAATCCAGACAGTTCAGTAAAACATTGGAGACAGCCTTATAATGCACAAACATTAATTTCAGTACAGAACCTCCTAATGATTCATATCCATCTCACATGAGCTAAAGTAGCTACAGTACTGGTCTCTGCAATTGCTTCCCAGCAGCAATAGGCTCTTCCTGGAGAAGACAGGGAGTAGTTGTTAGGGTAAGCACATGGTCCCCAAAGTATTCAATGCTACTTCTCATGAACAGATAGGAGCACCTACTGTAGCACCCACTTGGGAGAGGGTGATCAGCAGGGTGATGCTGCAGCTCTGTTAGAAGAGCTCAAAACCTGGAATCTGCCAAGGGGGCTGGTGACAGGAGCTGCATGGGGATAATATCCAGGCTTTTTCAAACCTGTTTCTTTTAGTTGTACCAGCCTCCCTTACTGCTCTCTGTAGGAAAGTGTGCACTTGCATTTCTAGGTGAGTTTCATCAACTGCTCAGTAAGAAAAGCCTTCTCTGCTGTCATCACCCCCGACTAAGAGGCAAAGGAGCTCTCACCACTCCATATTGCATCTGCACTTACACACCTGCTTTTAAACTTGTAATTTCCTCTCTTTATATTCTCCATGTTCCTCTCCAACACCCTCAAAAATCTTGGGACAAGCCACATGTTCTCTGCTGGTGCATTAGGCTTAGAGACAGATAAAAGTCCTAGTATTTTCTTAGGACAACTAAGATGCAAAGTGGAGGTCATGCATTTGCAATCCTTGCTAGGGTCAGGACTCCTTTACACACGCACAATATCCCTTTGTGTGCTTTTTGTTTTCTTTTTGCTCTTTTACTCCTGTCCCTGTTACTAGACTTTTTCCATCCTTGTTCTGCCAGCCCGAAGAAGTGACCTGTGCTGCAGGCTGTCTGAACATCTCAACTCAAGGCAAGCAGTTGGAAAGTTCAATAAATGACTTCTATATACCACATACATTAACATCCTTAATCCTCTTACCACATGCAGGATACATGACACACCCCACAGCACTCCAAGTCCTTAGGCTTCCTAATAACTCTTATAAAACCACAACTTGCCAATTTTAATAAGTCAGTGCATTTCTTCAACAATTAAAAGTGAATAAAAGGGCAGTCACCCGAGAAAAAGATGGGATTTATTATTTGTACTGCCTGTGTTAACTTCAGGGCGACACAAATGTGTTTACAAGCCACTGTACCCCTGGAGAAGGTTTTCAGGGAGTTGCATCTGCAGAAAGCAAGCCACAAACACAGCTCTGAGCTGAACAGCGCATAGAGTGGGATCCTCAGTGGCACAGCACTGCTCAGTCTCAGCAGCACAGCATCGCCCCACAACCTCTGCCCAGCCACTGTGAGCAGCCTGTGGAACTGCTCGGCTCCCGGCAGCTCTCACCACGGCACAAGCGGAGCAGGAACCAGGCCACAGAACTAGGTATGCAAAGAAAAGCATTGTGTACTTTCCCCCACAGCCTTTCAGGCAAGATGCTTTGTGGCTCTGGAGCCAAAGTCCTCCTCTTCAAAGACAGGCTTAGCATGCTGTACTCTGAGATTAGGCAGGGAAAAGTCTGGAGGTCACCAGACAGGCATTGCTTACTAGTAGCCACCCAGAACACCAGATCACAGCTACACTTAGAGGTCAGCTTGTCCAGGCTTCTTGGGGGCTGCCAACATATGAACTAATAAAAGCTGAAAGATCTCATAAGCATTAATCACTGTAAGAACATAATTTTGGTTATAAAAGGAGAAAGTAACTTGTACTTCTCATCTTGGACCTAGCAGCAAGATCAATTTCATACAGCAGAGATTTTCAAAGAACTTCATGGTGTGTTCACATGATGTGTTTAAAAAAAAGGGAGCCTCCCACTTCCTAAGCTTTCTGGACCTAACTGCTAAAGTTAGTTTTATCTAATAGACAGATTTGCCCCTTTATGTGGCCCTTCCAGTTCCTCAGCCATTTGTTACTGTGTTCACAAAGCTCTCGTTTAAACAACATTTCTTTCCATTCATCCTTTATGTTGACTGCCTTATAAAATAATTTTAAGTAAGAGACCTACTGTGAAACTCCATCAGCTTCTTCTATCACTTTTGATACAGCTTTTTCCTGCTCACTGTGAATGGCCCTGAATAAGTAGCATTTTACTTTCCCCATCAAGAATTTATTGCATGCCTCTCCTAAGGTCCAGATTCTATAACCCCCATTGATGTTTTAGTGGAGGGTACAAAAAGCCTTCAGATTATTATTAGCAAAACTGGGCCTGGAGTTTTTAGAGCCTTATGTGAGAAAACCCCAAGCCTACTAGGCAAGCCAGAATGTTATTTATTTGGGGAGGAAAGAGAAGACAGAGAAAGCAGGTGAACATATGGCTTTTCATCACAGCTACATCTGGGTCTGGTAGCATCCCTGGCAAGGGGATTCAAACCACTTCACAGAAATTCTCTTTCTGGGCCTGACTGAAGCTGTTTGGCAGAGCTGAACACAAATGACCACAGTCCTCCTTGCCAAGATCTAGGTGCCATCTGCTTGGTCATGCATGAACTTTTATCTAGATCCTTTGATAGGCCTTAGCACAGTGCTTTCCAACATGGGGTGCTGCACAAGACAATCTACTGAGGTGCTGGAAGAAAATATTTTTCTCTATTGTTAACAAATTTTAAAAAATAATTAAACAGTGTTACTTTCAACTTTATCTCATCTTGGTTTAAATTGTGGTTTTGTATATGCTTTATAATGTACATAGTATATTAGTACAGTAGTGCAGGTATATAATTTATAAATAAATCAATAAATAAACATAGATTTGGGGTACCTGTTGAAAAAACTTCTACTGATAAGGGTGAATGATCAAAAATGATTGGGGAACACTGCCCTAGAGTTCTCCAGTAATTACATTCAGGATTAAAGCAGCCTTGCAGATACAGTTCCCTCTCTTTTTAGCAGAGAGCTGAAGGTGTGCTCAAATCCTATAAGCTTCAGTTGATCTACTTGTAGGTTTTACACCAATATAAAAAGGAGTCATTTCCCTTTGTGTTCCAAGAAAACTCTCTTCTTGTAAGAACACGGGAGTGGCGGTATCAGTCAGAGGTCCTTCTGCATTGGCATAACACTTTTCATGTCACTAAAGAAATACATATTATTCAAGTCATTTGTCACGTATCACTAAGGTAGTACCACCTATGCATATGCTTATATGCATCTCTGGATTCAAAGAATAATGCACTATATTTACATCCCTTGACACTCCCCTTTGAATTTTAATTTGTGTCATTCACAAATCAAAAGGATGTGTAAGAGCCTTGTGTTTTTCTCTAGTAGCAGAAATAGGTTTCCAGAGCAGACTCTCATTTTGCAGTCAGCCATGCAAACTATTAATCCTAAAAGCAAGACTGAGGCTGCAATATATGTCGTGGCAGGAAAAAAAGGGGAATGTCTTTTTACTATGAAAATTCTCTGTAATCTATCCTGCAGCCCCTTTGTCGTACCTCCTGGGCCTTATGACCACCACAGATTTTGGTCTTCGCAGACCTTAGCAAGCAAATTGGAACTCATGTTCTTCAGGAAGCATGATTTTTCATTTTGATTAAGGGATTTAATGTTAGTTCCTACCATTCAGATCTGATACCAAAGTTTCTGCTGTTGTGAAGCAAACAGGTTGTACTTTTAATAAACATCAAAAGGGACGTTTTTAAGAAATTTTTGAGGCTACAGTTTGACAATAGTAACCTCTTCTAGGGTCTTCTCACTCCAGCTGAACAGAAACCATTTGAGGCAGATACTTAACCTTAAGCTACAGTGTTCAAATTATTCTTAGGCATCAGTGCAACACTACCCTGAAGTGCATGTTTTTGAAGTGAGATTAAGCATATTTCTTCTAGCCTAGGATTGCTCCAAACCAATTATTTAACAGCGCAAGTATTAAAATGTCAAGTGATGCAGTCTATAATAAAACACAGAAATAACTGCAAAAGAATGAATATTGGCAAGTACAGTATGGAGTCCTTGAAGTCACAGAAAAAGAGGTGCTTAAAATTCTGCTTAGAAAGAGCTTTTTTTTCTGAGTTTAAAAACTTGCTTACTTTTTCCTCCCTCTTCTAAATAACAAGCAGGGCAGTTAATAATGACTCTCTACAGCAGTAGTCAGAGAAAGCAAAACTTAAATCTTTGTGTCTCTTTTCTTTAGGAAGCATTCAAGATCCACCAATATGTAGAACATTGAGTTTCGCTAGCTTCAAGGAGGAAAAGAAAAGCAACAGCTACACCAAAACAGCTTATAAAACCCATAACATTTTGCTTTCTTTATAGAAACTATCCCTTGATTTTGGTCACATCCTCCTGGCTCTAGAACCAGTGTCAGGCAGATAAGGGACTGCAGGGTACACTTTGCAAAGTGAGTGAAGAACCAGGCACAGCAGACACAATCCCCACTCCTGCCAATACAGGTGATCAAGAAGGGAGAATATTCCTTAAATGCTTGCTATAAAGAATCAGGCCCATTACTCAGTGCATTAGCCTCTAAAACTGCACTGGTTTCTTCCATTAGGCAGCAGGAGCACAGATGCACTCACAACTCAGACACAATAAAATGCTAACTCAGTTCTCCATGTGGGGGCAGTTGACACTCCTGAAATGCAACCTTCATCCAAAAAGAAGACTGAATAATCATCCAATAATCAAACTCATAGATAAACATCACTATTAGATCTGAACTCAGATTTTGTTGGGCTGCATACTGCTTTTCTTCCAGCTTTTTAACACTACATTAGATGTTGTGGTGGGTGTGACAGTTCACATATTGTATTTCCCACAAAAGCAGATCTGGAACATCAGCTGTAGCAGGCTGGATAAGCAATGTGGTCAGGAGCACCTGGACATAATTTTGGTATGTTAGAAGTACCAGCTATTATCTTTATGAGGCAAGAACAGAGTCTGGTTTCCCATGACCTCGCGTTTCAACACCAACCTGCTTTTTCATCACAGGAGATGCTATTGGAGCCTACAGGCTCTTCTCACTACAAATGTGCTGTCTAATAAGGATTGAACTCAAGTGAGCCATGTTTCAGCAAGGGCAATTCAAAAGGCTATCACCCCATCAGCTATCTTCCTGTAAGTTTGGTGAGAACTCAGTATCTGGAAGACCTTTACCTTCTCCTCCCACAAGAATGGACTTGAGCACATGGAGCAGAGCAAAATTGTACAAAGCCTGGCTTACTAAGAAGCAAAATTTGATGAACTTCTGCCCCAACTACCTGCAGTTTTAACAAGAACAGTGGAGACATGGTGTCCAAGAATAAGAAAAAGGGAAGTTTCATAATGACTGAGAACAAGATGTTAAAATGTGAAGTATCGGTAGAATCTATATTAAGATATAAGAGAAACATTCATTTTTATGACAGGAGAAGATTTTAAGAAGCAAAATACAATTAGAGAAACTAAGTGCTGTAGCACAGAAGGGCAGGTTAGAAAGAGGTTATAGTACAGATTAAAAGGATTCAGTAGAAACTGTAAGCTTGAAAGTAAAGTTTTGATAAGTTTTTTTTACACTTATTTCTCGTTCCTTTTCTGATTAAGTATTGTGCTGAAGAATTCTCCCTTTAGCTGCCCATTTCAGCTTAAAAATAAAAAAGAATCCCATCACCCTTTTATCTTAGGAAGAAAGCTGACATTATAACAATTGGCAGTGCACTGCTCAATGTCAAGCTGCTCCAGGTCAGTACTCAGACCCCTTCTGAGTCAACCTTTCAGCAAAAGACCTAAAGAAAAGGCACGGTTTTTATTTTAACATCTCACTCACTCTCCTGCAATATATATCCATAACATGCTATCAAACGTTTCTGCTTCATCATACGATAAAAATAGCTGCTTTTAGAAAAAAAACTACTGCTCACTTAGTTTCTTTTCATTGATTCAGGCAGAGATAGNTTGTAGGTGTGAAGCCACACGAAAAAAAAAAAAAAAAAAAAAAAAAAAAAAAAAAAAAAGAAAAAAAAAGAGAGTGAGTTCCATAGTTGAATATTTTACACCCACCATCTGCTCCTAGAAAGCAGTTAGGTGCCTGCACTACTATTTGCACTCAACATAGTTCAATGTATTTTGAATTTACCCAAGTCTAGAGGGATTATAGGTTTTGGTACTGCTGGCTAAACTCATACCCTTCTTAACCAGAAACAGCCATGCCTTGTACAGAAAGATCCAAAGTGCTCTTCAATAAAATAAAAGAGGGATGAAGGGGAAGAAGAAAGAAGCAAAGCCTGAGCAATTTTCATAACACAGATATTATTCATGATAACCTAGGCGTGTTTCAGCTGTTAGGGCAAGGATTTTGGCTTCATTCTCAAGGCATCTAGTGAGGTTCATAACAGAATAAGTTTCAAGAGTCTGAGGACAGGACACCAGAAGCTGAAATACCTGTGACAAAGACAGAAAAAATTTGAATCTTGCCATTTAGTATATATTTTTGTTTCTAATCCTGAAATAGTAGGAGCCCCATAAGAAGAACCTAAGTGAATCCAAGTTCAAGGTAACATTAAGCTGGGAAGACCTCCTAAAAGAAATAAGAGCCTTGGTGACTTTAACTTGTTGCTCTGATCCCAATGCTCCATAAACACTGAATAGATTTTAAGGAAAGACTAACAAAAGACATCAAGACAAATGCAGACAAAATGCATTTTTATCATTGATAGGTCACCTTAAAACCATTTTTAGTGGGTAAGCTTCTAAGATATTACTTACAGGAAAGTTGAATTTATCTGTTCTGTTTCTAGCTAGATACTTGTGAATTGGCAGCAGCACAGATGAGTAAAAGTATTAGTGTGTCCTCCTTACCCAGATCCTTGACTGAGAAAGAAGTTGTCTGGATGAAGGAAGGTGACTTTGAGAAAGGCATTTCCAGGACATGGAATTAGAACCATTATTATGCTCAAAACACCATCAGAAAATACTGGGCTGATCATCCTACTCTTAGATAGTATTTGAATTTATTGGCCAACATAAATATTAAAAACCCATATTGAATTTTTTTTCTCTAATTGTCTGCTGAAATCAGACACAATCTCTTATTCTGCAGAAAAGTGATATACAACTGACTTCTAGAACAGTTTGGACAGCAAGTTATTGGTTATCTCCATAACCAATATAGTGACAGTGACAATATAGTCCATAACCAATATAGTGACAGTGACAATACAGAGATAGTGACATACTAGTACCTTTGAACAAGGAACTGTAAGATCTTACTTGGACACCTGTGCAATTTGTCAACTAAGAGTTGATCCTACACTGGAAAAGGCAGAGAACTACTACTAGAAGTAGGGGTGTATTCTTGCAAGGAAATATTGTGAAGAAATATGATGCTTTCTTATTTTTTAGCCTAGGGGAAAAAAAAAGAAAGAAGAAAAAAGAGAAAAAAAGAAATAGCTAGAGAAAAAAAACACAAGAAAGCTAAACAGCAAATATCTTAAAATATACTTGAGGTAAATATCAGGAAAAAAAGAAGATGCAAGTGCCAAAAAGTAGTCTTTGAAGATGAAACAATTTCACAATGCTCACAAAGAAGAGAGGGAACAACCTTCTGATACCCAATCCATGAACTGAAAAAACATGGAATAGACATTCTGTTGTTCTTTCTTGCCAAGACATCTGTTACATGATCATCAGTTGCTGCAGGTGTCTGCACTGTGACTTAGCTGGGCCTCTTCCAGACCTGTGCTTGTCTTCCTCCATGTATCCATCCTTATGGTCTACAGAGGGTTGTGTTGGGATTTAGTTGCAAGGAAGCTCTTTATACCTCAAGAAGTGTCATGAACAGAGGCAAGTACAAACCCAAGCATCACTGGATGATGCACTGCCTGCAGAGTGTAGCATTGCTAATGTCACAAGTCTTTGGGTAGTGCCACATCAGACATCCCTCACATAAGCAGATTAGTGCTTTGAACATAACATAGACTAAGTTATTTGAGTAGAGAGATAAGATTCATGGACACACAACTCATTACCATAGAAGTGAGTCGGGAAACAACACCCTAAGTAACCATCAAGTCTGCCTGGGCCACTTTCTGGGACAAAGGGAAGGAGGGAATTTCACCTTAACAGATCAGGCAGCCTTCTCCCCACTCCAAAAGTTGACATGGAAGATGCAAGTAGCAAGTCCTTTGCAAAACATTCCAACATTTAACTTGCCACTAAGAAGTTTGCTAGTTTATCTTAGCCAATCTAAAACAAAGGAAAGGAGCGCTGGAAGGGACCTCAGGAAGTTCTTCAGTCTATTCCCATTCAGCACACATACTGGGTGTCAGTCTGTTACAACATATATAACAGGTTAATGACACTTGTTCTTAGGTTTTCAGTGACACATTTGTCTTCTGCACCACTGGACTGTCTGAGAGTTTCCATCATGTCTTATTCAATTATCCATCAATTTATACCCATTATTCCTCATATTTAGTTTTCAGAGAGGTAAGGCAGATAATTCCCTTTCCTGTAACAGCTCTTTTACTTACCCATATGGCTCTTTGGCTTAAAACCAGAATACTAAAGGGTGGTCAGGTTAGTAGATTTTCTGCTTCTGTCCTTTCTCTTCATATTTAACTACACACTTCTCACCTGGGCTGGCAACCCAGACTCTCTCTCTTAAGTGGCAAAACAGTCTCATTTCAAGTCTTTTACGCTCCATTTGAATGTTTGCCTTTTCACAACAGCATGACACTGAGTAACATTTGTCTGGTGTTCAGCTTCAATCACCAGTTCCTTTTCCACCTATACAGTTCTTCCCCTCCATTTTCCACTTCTGCTGTTAGTCAGTGCTGCCTTCACACTAAGCATTCCCCTCTTGCACCATCCCATTGTGTTTCCTGCACCAGACTATTTCAGGCTATCAACAACCTTAGAAGTTCTCAGCTTGCTTTTCAGTGTACATGGAATCACTCAACTTCATGTTATCTAAAGGTTTAATAAACAAATTCAAGAAGTCCAGCTCCATTCAGGAATGTGCTTTCAGGTTCTTATTAATAAAAAATAAAAAATAATATTAAGTGAAATTAAATAAAAATAAAAGTAAAAATGTCCCATTGGAACATTTAAGCTTTTGACAGATCTTTATGCCACACATTTTTGGAGATGCTAGGCCACACCTATCCAATTCAAATAGAGACAAACATTTTCAGTAATAACAATTTTAGTGAGAATACCTGATGGGGATTAGATGGTATTTATCCAATCAGATATTTCTGCATCTGCCTGCTTCACCCCACTACATATTTTAATGTCTGTAAGATTTGTTGCAACAGATGTAGTGTAAGGCAAAGCACAATGTGAAACTCAGAGCCAGTAAGTACTGCAGAGATGGTTCCCACATCCATTTGCCTCCAGTTCACTGCAGAAAACAACGCAGCAAAGTCTGTCATGGAACACAGTGACCATGGGGGGGGCCTCCACAAGGATCAGCTAACTCCTAACTTTGCACAAGTGCTCCACGCACAAAAACCCCCACAAGATTGTTTCATACACAAGACATAAACAATCAAGATAATCTGAACCAGAAGAACTTGCAAGACACCCATGAAACAATACAGCAGTATCTCCCAGCTGCTCTGTGGCAGCAGCCAGGCTCTCTATGGCTGAGAGGAGGGCTGGCTACCAACAGCCTGAGCTGTAGGGACAGGGTACAGAGAATCCACAGCCACCAAGAAGTGGGCTAGAAGAACGGTTCAGCTGATTCAAATTCCTTCTGAATGCTTTTTTTGTGGAAGAGCCATTACAGAGTCATGGCTTCTGCCAAAGAATTTGTTTGAAGGAGCTGCTGCCAGTGCCCCAGGGTCACCACCATGCCTGACTGGCCTTGCCTGGCCCAGTCTCCATGACAGCTCCCCAGGGCCATCAGCCCCCACCCCAGCTGGGCCAGGCTCCAGATTGGCACAGCCCTGCCCTGCCATGGGCCCACCTACACACCCACACCCTAAGCCAGCCTCATCTGTCACCTCGGTGCCCAGGGCTACTTCATTGCCCTTGGCTGCAACTGTCCTGGCTGGGGTGGCAGGATGGCCCTGGCTCTGACAGACTCCAGGGGCACAATGGCAGGGGGCTGCTGTGGAGTTGGACAATCTCTTAGACCATTTCTGATGTCAGTTTAAGTGTGAGTCATTACCTTGTAGTACAGAAACAGATGAAGAAAGGCCTTTTTTGAGAGGTCATTCTTTATTCATCAACTATAACCTCATCAAGTGGAAAGACCAAGATGTCATCTACTCTAAAACCCATCACTCTTTTCCCAAGGGGGAAGGTTTGTGATACACTTGAAGACATACCCTTAAAAGAAAAAACCAAAACTACTTGTAACAATGAAATAGCTTGGAACTTGCACCATGAAAATAGCGACAGATCACTTAAATGCAGACCAAACCTTAGAGTTTACTTTCTTTTAATCTCAGAGTTAGTGACAAGAGGGAACTAATGCAGATCTCCAAGCATAAACCTTCAAACATTGTATTTTTCCTCATCTCAAAACAACTACTAAAGACATAAAAGAACAAGTTTATGAATAAGGAATAACTACAATGGCTAAAAAGTGAGAAAGTCTTCAGTTTAAGGAAGTCTTCTCATCTAGCGATCCTTTTAAAAAATACAGTCCAGAAGGCTAGAAGCTTTGAAAGGTTAAAGAAGAATTTATGTCCACATATGTATTTATATCCATAATGCAACATATCCAGCAAGACAGATGTAAGAGCATCTCCCACTTTTCAAGATCATCCTGGGAATCCCTTGCCCCAAACCAAAGGTGGTTCATTTTCAGTTGGCTGCTGCAGCACAAGGTTTATGAATCCACCCTCTGGGAAGGGCAAACCACCTCTTCTGCAGGGAAGAGATGGAGTTACCATACTGTAAGTGTTCAAAACACCTGTGAATATGGCACTTGGAATGTGGTTTAGTCGTGAACAATGTGGTGGTGCTGGGTTGACAGTTGGACTTGATGATCTTAAAAGTCTTTTTCAACCTTAATGATTCTGTGATTCTGAATGTGTAAATGCACATGTGTGAGCTTCAATACATCTAGCCTCTTCCAAGTAGTTTTCCTGGGCATGAACTAACAAGATTACCACTGCCCAAGCACTCTGTCAATAGGGTGCATCCAGCAGCAGACAGCACCATGACATCAATAGGAAGAGCCACACGCTCACAGCTACATGTTGACCCCTAGCACTGCACACCTACGGGTGCTCCCTACTCAGAAGTTAACCACACCTACCTTTCCAAAAAATGCAGAGATGACTACATGCACTGGATAGTCAGACTTTCCACAACAGTGAATATTGTAAGTAAGTTTAAAAAAGATATTCTCATTTTTTGCTTGATTTTAATCTTTCATACACACCCACCTCCCTGCCATATGTAATCAGAAATGAATCACAGTTATAACAGCAGCTGCTTTAAGTATTTTTCTGATTTTTCTTTACTAGAAATAACACCTTCATTTGTGCCCATTGATGGGCTCATGGTATCTTTTATGTCAGTCCAATAATCTTCCTGTCCAACACACAGCTAATTGCCCCCATTCATACAGACATAGACAGTATTCTTTTGTGTTTCCTGCATATCCCTCTCCAACATGATTTTGGCATCCTTACAGCGTACCTCATTGACTACACTTCAACTTGCCCAGTTTGCAGCTGCATAGTATTGCTTAATGCCATGTATGGTTTGTCAATACAGGTCATGTGAATCCCTCATGTTATCCAAGAAAGCAGAATCAAAAGCATGTTTTCTATCATGTTACATGAATACCAGGTGTTTTCATAGAAAATAAGGACATAGTCCAAGAGTAATTTATACAGACAAAATCAGCTGTGGAGCTTTCCAAGCCTATTTTCCTGCAGTCTGTCAATCAGGGAACTCTGGCTTAATTTTTAAATTACCTAGTAAGGTATGAGTTCATTCATTTTCACACAGAGCCAGTGACTGGTTAACATCTTGTTCTTTAAAGAATATGAAGGGGGAGCTTGGATAAGCTCCTAGAAATTATGTCTTACTACAAGGAACTGAGATGTCAAATGATAGTATCCTCATGCATTTGTCTTCTCCATGCATTCCTTTTGGGTCCATCTGTTCCATTTTCTAATAACATGCCAAATTTTTGGCAGTACTAGAAAGAATGAGGTATTTCAGTGATTATACTCCACTGACCTCTAGTCAGGATGCATAACTGTATCCATGATTACCTTCTCTTTTAGACATACCTTGTATTTCCAAACTGCTAAATCCATCTACTCCAAAATTTCTGGAGCTTCAGCACAGGAGGAAAGCAAAACTCTTATATGAATATGAACAGGTGAGATACATTTCCAGTTTCTTTTAAGTCCATGGCATCCTGTGACCTAGCAATCAACACAGAGTTTTCGGGTCAACTCCACAATTACTATCCTCGTTAGACTGAGCAGAGAGGCTGATTTCCTCTCTAGGCTGACTTAAAGGTATACAGGCATGGAAACTGCTGTACTGTTTCTGGGATGTTGACTAAAGGATATGAGTAGCTGTAGGAACTGATCTACTTTAAATGGCCCCATCAATAGCTACAAGAAGAAAACACTCATTTTATGCAGTAACAGATCAAGGAACAAATATGCCTTTTCTCTGTAAAAGACTAGGCTAATGCCTATGGAGAAGACCTTAATCTGCAGTGCTTATAGACTTTCACGTATGTCTCAAATACTGACCAAAACAGATTTTCTTTATAAAAGCAGAGAAAAAATAGTGATGGGTTTTTTCCTGTAAAGTCTATCTAAATACCAAGTTACTCCTCAAATAGATGTTTAAGGCAGAGGTATGGGCAAAAGAGGCAAGGGAACACAGATAGCTAAGCTGCACTAAATTTTTCAATCAGTAAGGTTGTCATATGCCCTTTGTTCTCTTCAGTGACGATGGAAGCAGGAAAATGTGCTCCAAAGCCATTAAAACCTCCTGAAAAGCACATCTAGATTTCTTAAGATGAATGAGATATTAAGCCTGTGCACAATTCACTTATTTAGCAAAACTTCAAGATTTTAAGTCATCCTATAAAGGCTTTGTAGAGTAGTAATGTACACCTTCAAGATGTATTTAACATATCTTCCTGGAAGTGTTGTGATACAGTCATTATAAGTTATATTATACATTATAACTTCTACATAGAATGCAAGAACAGATTATATAAACATGCACTTTTTCCCAATATTTTCCATGGTTATGCAAGTCAAAAGCAGCTAAGTTCTCTGATGACATAAATAAGAACAAATCATATCAGCATCACTTCATCCACTTACAGTCAGAGAATTTGGGCCAGATACTTCTGAAGCAGAATCTGACATAAGTGACTAAGTAGCTTTCATACTTTTCTTACTCTAGAACCTTTAAATATTGACATCAATCTAGTAAGACTAAAGCCTTCAGATTCTATTTGGGACTTGAACCACGAGCTCCTGCACTGTTACGTGGTAGCATGTATATGGCCCAGGCTGACCCAAGAGCTCTTCCTCCAGGCTCCTTACTGCTGGAATGCTACCTTCCCATCTGACTGTCCATGCTCTTGAGAACAGAAAACACTAGAAACTACGTTAAATATTTGCTTCAGCTTCTTCAAGGTGGCGAGATTGCTAAAGATGGTCATAGCGGCTTCTTCCTGAGAGCATTCTGTTATACAGCAGCATGTTCTTCAAAGATTGCTACTTACGGCACATTAAGCGTTTCAGAGAAATACTCTGGAAATTCATAAAAACTATTTTTACTGTCTAAATGCAATTCAAAGAGGATCTGCTGTGCTCTTTCAGCAAGGAACACTCTTAATACCTTAGGTCCAGGCTTAAGAACAGGGTTTGGAGAGCATAGAAAATAAAGGAAACAGTAGCACTAATTGCTTGTATCTTTGAGGACTTCAACGTTAACTTTTGCTTAGATTTCCCTGCTATTGCTGCCACCCTAAAACATAACTATAACATAGCATTCTAACAGTAAGAAGTGCTCTTACATTCGAGGTCAAATTTTCTGGTTGCTGAACTACATGGATATAGGACGCATTGGATCCTAGGGAGAAAACGTCAAATCGGGAACATCAAGCTGCAGCAATACCTGGATTACTCCAAAGACCCCCAGAGAACCAAGAGCAGAAGCAATAGTGCCTCTACGCATTACAGAACAGTTCCTGGCCAGATTACTGAGCTAACAAGGGAAGCACTACTCAGACCCACTCGGCTCCTAAAGAAATGGAGAGCACACCAATTAAGTCTGAGGCAGGAATGACCAGAAATAAAGGGCTTATGTTGATTTACTGGCACATACAGGCTTGTAATACTAGTTGCTCGTTCTCTCCTTTTCAATTTTGCTTTCCCTATTCTAGCAGCAACTTGTTCTCTTATTCTTTCTGCACTCTACAACTAGGTCAAAAAGCTTGGATCCAGCATTTGATCATGGATGACACCATCTTTTTAAACACACATGTTGACCTACCCATGGACCTGCTGTAGCCAGGTGCTCTTTGTAAAGGAAAAAGCATTTCAGCAACTGCCCCAAGACCTATCCATTACTCACATCTCAGTACCTCACAACTTTTATTACTGCTTTGATATTTGTGACAGACACTTGTTTCCTCAACCTGATTTCATTAGAACTACACAGTTCCACAAGTTACCAGTTTAAAAATCAGGGTATCAAATCATATGGTTGGGAATTTTCTCACCCACTAAAAGAATGATTTGCTAAATAGTTGAACAGGAAATAACACAAAGTGCCAGTAAGCCATCTGTTCTAACCTCTATGTTAAAGTTAACAGCTATTTTGGATTTCAACAAACGAAGTCAGCTAAAGCTATTAACATTGGGGTATTTTTCCCCCAGGGAATCTAAGCACCCACTATTTTTATTAAATGGAACAGGAACAACAGGAACTGGAGATCCCTGAAGAAGACGCAGAAAACAAATCTGGGACACAAACAGCACTGTGTTGCATAGCAATGCCAGTCACTTATCTCCTCGCACGTAAGGCAAGCCGGACCTTTCCCAGTTTGTCAGAACCTGCCACACAAGCAAGGCAGCATCACCACACATACATGCAGTGACTGACTGCAGACTGAGGACATACTCAACCACCTAACACAGTGCCAGCAGCCCCCAGCACACCTGGGTCTTGAGTGTATTTCTGGGATGAAGTATCAGTTAACCTGTCTGTGCTCAAGATTAATTCTAGGGATAGATACAATGCTTTCTAAAGACATAAGTTTAATATTGAGGCTGGGAAGACAGTAGTAAGTAATTTATTCAAAAGAAAAAAGGGAAGATATAGTATTTTCTACTTGCAGTTAAAAAGACCACGAGCCTTTATAAGTGCCTCTTTATTTTTTCTCTTGGCAGCTTTAGCTCACTCAATAACTAACTCAAATCTTTTTCTCCTCCACACACACTCCCTTTCATGAAGGGGCAGTCTCCCAAACCAAAGAGCTTGACATTAGGTTTGACCCTAGTCTGATTCAAGAATTTATCTCCAGCACAATGAGGCTGAAGTCTCATGAGAGAGTTATCTCCTGGCATCAGGTGATGCCAAGTACTTATCCCTGAGCAAACTTTGAGATTTTGACCAAAAGGCCATGTTCTGAAGTTCTGGTGCTAACCAAAGGTAATTTTTATCTCAGTCTCGTGTAAACCTATTCCTTTTAATCTCAGAACCTAGAAAGAAAGGATCTTACAACCAACACATCTGAACTGAGAAGACAGTTTTCTTGGTCCTCTATCTAACCCTGTATTTCTTGCTTGTACTCCATAAGGGACTGAAAGACATGCTTCACTGCAAGGCATCTCAGTGGAGACCTTTTCCTCAACAGATATAGATACAAACTTTTGTGTCAGATGGTGTCCAAAGAAGCTACAATGGTGCCAGCACAAGTAAGTTTAGCATTACTCTGATGATATATGCAAGGCCTAAAGCCAATCAACGTACAAACTAGATTTATAAGAGCTCAGTTACATATAATACAGTAGTTTCCATAGCTTGGAATCTGAGTTGTCAAAAATAAAAATATCACAGGCTATACATGTTTCCCACATATCAAATCACAACACTACCTGAACTTCTGCCAAACCAAATCACCATTCCATGAAGAGCATGCATCATCTATCATCATTATCACAATCAACAGAACTAAAGGGCAGAAGTAACCTCTTCTGCATCTATCAGTGGGAGGAAATATTCACAGCAATATCCATGCACCTTCCTCAAGAG
This sequence comes from Buphagus erythrorhynchus, assembly GCA_013400855.1. NCBI lineage: Eukaryota > Metazoa > Chordata > Aves > Passeriformes > Sturnidae > Buphagus > Buphagus erythrorhynchus. The sequence goes on along the minus strand of VZTT01025559.1, from coordinate 17,511 downwards.
ATATCTGCATTGTTTCTGTCAACCATAAATCTGACTCCTTTATTTCAAAGGAAATATGAATTCCTGAATTAACAGGTCATCAACTCCTTTCAGTATTAAAACACTAATCATAGCAGTTCTGTCTGTGTTTAAAAGGATATTACCATAAAGCAATAACATGAAGTAATAAGTCATCAAAGACTAAGAAATTAAATTATAATCAATGCTGAAATAGCATCACATCATGAAGCTTATAGTCCAGAATGTCATCTTAGACATGCTTATTAATAAGAACCTTCAATAGAACTCAGGAGTTCTTTACAGAGGCACGTAACAGTGATTTTTAAACACTTTACCTGATTCAGCTATTTATAGAGGCAAACACAGTTCCTATTTGCACATCTGTCAGAAGCACAACTGAACTTTCTCTGGGCTCCAGTGCTAGCTCCACCTTCCTCCCCAACCATCCAAAGCTGCTTCTTCATATAGGTTCCTGCCTGCACCAATTTCAGTACACTACACCGAGTGCAGCAGTACGCTTTGGCATTTACTTTTAACAGCAAAATGAAGGAATTAAACACTAACAAAAAAAAAAAAAAACAAAGACAAGCAACCTTAGGACAGGCAAACTGTCAACTCAATTGACAGCAATCATCCTATCCTATTCTGAGACATGTTGAATTTCACACCCCAGCTTTTCATAACCATTAACCTGATTTTGCAATGCCTGCTGTTCTGCTACACAGTCACCTTGGCTGTCGGGGTCTGCGGATATATTGTATGTTATAATGGCTCCCTCGGCAAACCAGCGGTGTAACTTGCCACGCAAACCACTTCACGGAGGTCTCCGTGCTATGCACTGCTGCTGTAGGTCGCGCTGTGTCATTTCACCACTCTTTTGGTATTCGCTCTGGCCAAAAGCCACGCAAGTGGGTTAAGTTCAGGGACGGCTGCTCAGGAAACCTTACAGTCAGGGGGAATCCCAGCTCCAATCCCAGAGCCCTAGAGCACAGCGCAGGGCAGGGGGACCCGCAGCGCCCTGGCCAGCGGCTTTCCCCACCTGCGAGTGGGGACGAGGAGCCAGCCGCACACCGGAGCGGAGCCACGGCGGGGGCCTGGACACGCACCCTGCTCGGGGCAGCGCCCGTCCTCATTCCGCGGGGAGCCTGCGCTGCCGGCGCACGGGGCACCGCCACAGCCCCGCCGGGGAGGGGATGCCTGTGACTAAGCACACGCGGCCTCTCCTCGCTCTCCCGCTCACCGCCTCGGCCGGGCTCTCCAGCACCGGCGGCCGGACAGTGGGGCCGTTCCCGGGAAGGGGCCGGGCAGGAGGCACCTGCCGTGCCCTCGCCTGCGAGGCCCGGCTCCGGGCAGCAGCCAGGCCCGTGTACGGCTTTCCCTCCCGTGGCTGCGCCGCGACCCGAGCCTGGGGGCCGCGCTTCGGGCACCCCCCGCTGGCATCCCCCCGGCAGCCCGCTCTCCTCGTACCGCTGCCATCCTTGAAATGAGGGGGTGGGACGTCTCGCAGCGACCGCGTCCAGCCCCCCTTCTCCGCTTCCTCCTCCTCCTCCTCCGTAGGGCCGGGGCCGCCCGGGACGGCGCCGCCGCCGCAGATCTGCCGCTGCCGCCGCCGCTCCGCCGGGGTGGCCGCCGCCC
>VZTT01025558.1:6442-30085 GCA_013400855.1 Buphagus erythrorhynchus | reverse complement strand
ACCATGTTGCTTCTCTGTGCTTAGGAAATGCTACACCTAACTATAGAATATGTTTATCCATGGGCTTCCTTAGTTATCTTTGGGAAAAATGTGATTTTTCCTCTTGCTTTTACATTAAAATAATTCCTGATTCTGGATGGCCTGAATCATGCTGATCCTTGTTCTCAAGTCTGGATTGGAACTGGCTTTGCAAGAAAATGAGTTGAGGCACAACTGGCTGTGTACAATAGGTGGGTTAATTTCACTATGGTGTTTCTAAATTTCGGGATGCAAATCAGAATTGCAACTGACTGCCAGGTTCCTAAGGTTCAGTGTAGCAAATAAAGTCTTGAGTCTTTCTCTGCTTCCTTGATACAAGGTCAGCAATGGTAGTATTTTTGCCCTTCACTGCAGGACTTCTGTTAAGTGTATTACTCAATTACACAAGTTCCCTATAACTCAGGCTGTAATTTCACATTGTCCAGACTAATAATTTTTTGAGGACAAGAATATACTAAGAAAAGACAGTCGATCATGATCTTAAGGGGAGGATGATTTGCCTGATGAAATGTAGATGTCTACTCTTGAGCCAGATGTCTATGCTTCTGTTACAACCAGTGGAGAGAAACAGGGAAGAGTAGGATGTAACTCCACTTCTCTGACAGGGCTTAAACTGTGCAGATAAATTGTTTTCTATAAATTCCAGTTTCTCTACCAACCATAAAAGGACACTTTTATGAATAATTTGGAAGCAGGCAAGCAAATCCTCTCCTCAATGCTTAAAGCAGAATAAATCTTTCAAGTGAGACACAGATGAAGAAACACAGCTGATCAAACTAATAATTTGGAGCTCAATAATCTACCACTTCTGAAGCACTTTGTTCCACAGGAAAATTTCTGCCTACCTCTGAACAAAACTTCTAACACTTCACTATAGGGGGAACCATTCCNTCAGCTGTGTATAAAGATGCAAGACACAATTAGTCTCAGCCTTCAGCACACAATGTGATTATTTCTGCTACATTAATATTTCAGCTAATTCATCAAAACATATTATTCACCTGCAATAACCCCAGAGGCTCTATTCCTCCACAGAATTCTAATTGGTTTTGCATTTGGTGAAAGCAGTAAGAGAGGGAGAAGTTTTATAGTTGCAATGAATTAGAGACTAGGGCAGAATGTTTTGCGAATGTTGCTGAAAGACATAGAATAGGTTTTGTGTTCCCCAAAGTTCTCATTCTATCTAGTACCCTCTCAAGCATTTAAAAAACTTTGTATTTGTTGTCTCCTCAGAAGAATATATCTTCTGAATAAATTTAGTATAAGAAAAATGGTGAAATATTCGGATAAAAGTACCTGTCATGCTTTTCTGAGAAAAAATGAGCCTGAGGAAAGGGATGGGGCTTTTTTTTTTCCCCAAGCTTAAAATCATCCAGACCTGGGATTTGGGAAAAGACTCCTAGGTCACACAATATGGAGTAGCCTGACAGTTACAAGGCAGTCCAAGCTGGCATCACCCAGTGAGCATGTGAGAAACTCTATGAACATAAATCTGTGTTGTTGCTTCAGACTTACAGGCACTTTGAGGAAGCAACTTCTATATCTGCTGCACACTTGGATATCTTAATACCTTGCCCCACATACTTGCTATTTGTCTTATGTCATATGAAACCTCTATTTCCTTATTCCACAAACATGAAAGTATTCAAAAAAAAAAAAAAATGAAAAGAAAGAATGTATTTCTCCCTCCTCTGAAATTCTTTCATACATATTTCTTGCATGCAAATGTGTAGCTTTTGATATACATCATTTTGTAGAGTTTTTCTGGCAGGAGAATATTTTAATGTGAATAAGCACAGCTTCTGCCTGCTTCACACACTGGTTGCCTTAGTAACTGTGGCATAGTGCAGCTGAAGTGTGCTGATACCCTTGAAAGGGAGTTTGAAGGAAGCAGATGGGCTGTGATTATCACTGGTTGGATCAATTAGATGAGTAGATTGTGAGATACTAAAAATAATACCTTCAATTGCTTAAAAATTAATTTTGCAAGAGGAACAGCATTTTCAATGTGACTATTTAGGATAGACATCATTGTGTTTGCAATATTTTTGTTCAGTTTATATGATGAGGAAAGACGCTATATTCCTGTCTTTTACCAGAAGGTGAACTTGATAGCTCTGCATTATTTTTAGTGCTTTCTTTATTTCCAAACAGTTGCTGATGGTATGAACAAAGTATGTTAATATGCTAAAAAATTAACAAACCCATAATAAACAAAATAATGAATTTATAAACTACTTGCCTTCATTAAGTTTGAAAACAAAGACAAGAAAGGTAATACTAAAATGTCTTTGCAAAAAAAAGAGGAGGAAAGGAAAAATCTGATACTTGCAACTTTGATATTTTTGCAGAATATGAGTTCTTTCCTAGATGAAAGCTGGGATGCATTTTATCAGGGAAAAAAAAAAGCTTGGAAATAGTTTTGTAAATTATCAGCTGAATGGATTTATAGAGTATAATTTTCTTATTCTATTTTGGTTTACCATAAATTTATTCCAAAGGAAAGAGAACTGAGTGACAAGATTTCTACATTTTCAAATATTTAGAGAAAAGTTTTCTTTGTTTTTAATAGGAAAATTTGCAGGCTCGGTGTTTTATATTTTATGGCATTTGCAGGAAATTGGCCACTAAATTCAAAATTACTAGTAAGGAAACAAAACCTGTATAGGAGAAGCATTCTTCTGATATCCATGAGAACTCAAAACTCTCCCCAAAGGTAAAAATACACATCTAGCTTAACATGAGAAGTGTGAGAGATATAATCCTTTTATTGGATGCAAATCCTTTGTGTGAAAAACCTCCATTCTTTGTGTCTTAACAGTGTCAGGTGTCACAGACGTTTTGCAGTCATGTTTGAACAAGTGGGGTACCTGGCTTAGTAGCAGTAATGGATGACCCCCACACACTGGATCGTGAAAGCTACATTTCTCTAAGGAAGTCTGATATCCCAGGTGTTTCTGACATGATCACCACATTTCGTTTTTCCTCAGATACAGTTCTTGCAGAGTTTTGTATGAGTGTATGCTAGCCCCACTCCTCTGTCATACTCCTGCTGTCAAAAATGCTCTGATTGCAGCTTATTTTCACTGCTGGGATGCCTGTCTGTTTGTAATACTGCTTTTCATGGTCTCTAAGAAACTGAAACTGTTGAGGGACTGGAGGAAAAGGCTAGGCATAGAAAAAAGACGAGATGAGAGCAGGCACACCTCCTGAGGAGCTACATTTTTTTTTCTGGAAGAAATCACTGTTGGAGGAGGAGAAGATAAGAGAATGCAATTACCAGGAAGAGCATGCTGGTAAACTAAAAGGCATTTAGTTTAACTAATTTAGTCAAACTAAAGAGATATTTAAAATTTCTGTTCTATCTTTTATATATACACCTGTTGGTGCCTAAAGCTTAAGGGCTCTCTGGTAATTCTCTCTCACACTTCAAGTAATGTAACTTTCTGAGAAAGGTGTGCTTTGCTTTGCTGTGAGACTACATTGGAGTGGGGATTGAGGAATTTACAGAACTCCAGATACTCTTTGAGGTCAGACAAGATTTTTATTAACATGTCTAAACCTTTGCAGCCATGATTGCCAGTAAGTACCAGTCACAAAGCCTGGAGGCTGAGGAAGGTGCTCACAGAAATGTGGAATCCTCAGTAACATTCTCCAAGTCTGATCTACTGTAAAGACAGACAAATATAAAGTGTGTGAAATTGTGTCATATTGTTTCTCTTGTCTGTGGGCTGGGGAAGCTGGAACTAGGTGAGAAATTTTTATATTTTCCTGTTTTTTCCATTTATGCAGCTCAGTCCAGCTGGGTATGTTGACGTGACTTACAAGTAGTGACAACCGCTCATGCATTGCTACTGTTTCACTAAATTTGAGTCCCAGAGAAATGTTCAAGGACTCCTGGCTGTTACAGGGATCAGCAGATCTCATTGCCTCTTTAATGGTGTTGGTTTTGACATGCTTTTACCAATTAGCTGGTTGATCAACTGATGAGCTGAGCAGAGCGAAATAGGGCATTATAGTGTGTGCAGAATTTACATGAGCAAGTAATGAAAGTAAACCATCATAGGAATTTTAATTTTAGACATCTTAGTTGGCCAGATTTCAGTCCTGGATGTGTTCAGGACAGCTAACACCACCACAGTACACATGATGAGTGATGTAAATAAGATGAATCACTTTAGGTTTCACTGCCTCAATTGATTAGAGAAGTATCCATCACTGTAATACAACAGTGATCAACACTAACAAATCCTAAAACAAAAATCAGAAAAAACCATTGTTAATATATATAGAATAACAGTTTCAAATTGTGTGTGCTCCCATATGTGTAACAGAGTACATAGGGAAAAGGACTGCACACAGTAAATAAGTTGTGGAACACTGGAAATTAAGCATATTGTGGCAATTTAATTACATGCCTTTTAAGGATTAGATTTTGGCTTTAGTCTGTTCCCTTTGTTGCCCTGGTGTTTAAGAGTAAATTTAATAAAAATGGTCTAACTGGGCACCATGAAGTAACTTCTTTTAATTTGCAGCTAACATGACATGAGCTCCCAGAGAGTTTTTTGTTAAAAGTACTCCAAGTATGTATCAAAACAAGAAGAAAATTTTTCAAAGAACTTGTTTGAATTAAAGTGTCACGAAATCAAACTTAACATTAGCCAGTTTTTAAAAACGCAGTAATTTGAAAGACTTTGTAAAGCTGCTTGGAGGTTGACTTGCTGTAATTTATTTTGTTAATTATAGAAAAGGTCTTACAGAGATCATGGTGAAAGTGAACTCCCCTGTAGTGTGCAACCTCATTTTGTATGTTTGCTGAAATATGGGGTTATATTTGTTAGAGTTGTTAAGGCTTATGCTCCCCAGAAGGCCCCATAGGAAGGCACAGCTGCAGGCTGGATGGTTGGAAGCCAGGTGGGGCTGAGGCTGTGGGGAGGAACACGTGGATGGACAGCAGATGAAGGGGAAGCTGACTGGGTGGTGGGATGTGTGGACAGCTGTCGGGTTGTAGTAGTTTTCTTTAAAGAGCTGAGCAGCTAATAGTTGCTATAAAGTTGTTTATTGCAAAGGCATATCAGTCTCGAAAGGCACAGAGTCACAAGCATTAAAGTCCACGCTAAAGCTTTTGGTATAGAGTGCTAAATAGAAATAAAGTCCTAACTAGAAGTAGAAGCTGCCTCCGTTGAGGTCCCAGGAGGGATGATGATGCTGTGGCAGCTCCTATCTTCTTCTTGGGTGATGATGATGGTGGTGAGGAGAGAAGAAAAGCCAGAGAGCAGGAACAAAAGCTAGAGCGAATCTCTCCCCAGTGCATAGATTCTTATACACAAATTACCCAACAAGCTAAGACACGAACTCGAACCATTACTTCTTAACCTATTAGAATTCTAGTTTCTTAACACGCCAGGTTGTGTATAAACTACACATATGGTCTACCTTGTTCCATCTGAAAAATATAAGCAATATTTTTACTATAGCTTTATTATGTCAAAGACTATGTTCTTGGAGCCTCCACACAAACACTAGTATCTAGGACTATGTTTTTCGGCCTTCACTAGAACTCGCNTTAAAAATGTAAGCAATATTCTTACTATAGTTTTATTATGTCTAAAACTATGTTCTTGGAGCTTCTACAGAAACACTAGTATCTAGGATTATGTTTTATAGCCTTTACTAGAAGTCACACTTCTATACTGGTATTTAAGACCTTTATTTCTCAAAAGCACTTAAAACATATTCTTACTTAGTTACTTGCTTGCTTACTCTAAAACTTAAACTTACACCTCTACTTTATGTGTGAGTGGCTCAATATACTTCAATCCATCCAAAGGTTTTGATCCAATCCCTGCACTCTGATTTCTCTCTGAAGAATTCAGAGAGACTCTTGATTTATAGACTCCAACAGACAGCAGCACTGCAGCTGAGCAGCCAAGGGGTGCCTTCTTCTGTTGGGTTATGCTGTCCAGTGGAAGTTATAAGTATAAAAGGGGAGTATTTTCTACAATAAAGTGATTTTCTTTGCATGCACAAGGGGTCCATGTCTCTTTGTTCCCCATTGCTACACTGAAACACATAGAATGACCTCTGAATGTTACCATAATTTCAGAGATCTGTTTCTCTTGCTTTTGTGAGCCAGGAATAGCTTTTGTTTTCTCAGACCTTTCTTCTGTTGCCACTGACTCTTCATTACATTAGTGGCTAACAGTATTACCTTAATTTCAGGAGCACCTGGCAATTCCATCACAAGTGCTTGAAAGACTGATTGTCAATCATCCATGTCATGTGATCAAATCAACCCTTGATCCTCTCCCCACTTGGGGAGTACTTTGGATCATTGGTCCTGACTCAGCACCCACTACTCTGTCACCTTTGATGGAAACCCAGGTGAGCTTAAGAAGAGTAAAGATAGTCTCATCTGCCACTCAAAGAAGAATTCCATTTGTTGGCAATTTATTCATGTTTTTGTGTTGCTATTAGGAAGACCCTGTGAGCAATAGAGAAAGCAGAAATGCATATTTAATGGGACTTGTAAAATGAACCTGTTATTCTGGGTTAAGAAGGCTATAAGGAGAAAAATATAATGGAGAAAATTAATCTATTCCACAATAATATCATGTATATTTTCTTGCAAAGAAAAAAAGATGTCAGTTAAACTAGTATTCATCAAAATCCAGGAAATGCGTATTTTAAAGAATGAGTTAGAAGAAAATTATACACATTGTAAAAAGGAAAGGTCTTCACAAGATGCTCTGAATTTTGGGATTCATTTTGGCCTGTGAGGTATTCTGTAAAACTCCCACAGGAATATCAATGTATCTCTAAAGTAAAGAAATTCAAACACAAACAATCATTTTTCCTTCTAGTTCATAGAATTTTAAGTAATCTTTGATATTTTCCATAGCCTGTCTCTCTATATTCTTCCTTTACAATGCTTTCTGAATTTACTTTTTTCTCTTTTTTGCAGTAAAAGTAATTTAGGATGAAAGCACATCCAGAGATTTTCTGCTATGTGTCCTTTTGTGTGTGGATATGCATAAATACTAAGCTGTGTTACTCAGGTTTTCATAGCAGAAAATCCAGACAACTTTTCACTGTGCAGAAATTAACATTCTGATGTGATCAACAGCAACCAAGCCCATTGCTGAGTAGTGGTAACCGATCCCTTCCACCTTTGCATGTATCTAAACCACAGAAAAAAACCTTTGAAGATACTTTGTAGGATAGATGTATTGTTCATTTTGTGTTATTGCTATTTATATTAGAAACCAGATGTACACAGATGCATACCTCTGTCAGTTTTGTGCTAAATACTTATTTACAAATTATAGATTCAGAGACTCCTAAGCCAGTGCATTTAAGTTTATACAGAACTGGAACTAATTTACCAAGTATTTCTAAGTTCTGATCATATAAGCCACATGAATATGTATGTCTTCAAATTTCAGAAATAGAGAACCTAATAAGATCTGATTTTCCAGTTAAAAATCCTAGAGTCATGTTAGATTTGTCCCCCACAGAGCCTGACAAAAAAGGGTCAGAATAAAACAACTACCTTGAAAAAGGAATAAAACCTCAGAACTAATACGGATTATATCAGCAGTCTTTCTTTGGGAAGGACATGTGATGAGTAAAAACTGATATCCAATACGACTTCTGAACCAGATTTTAAGTTTGGGTCGACAATGGAAATGTAAAACAAACCAACAAACCCAGAAAGAAAACTAAACCCCATAAAATTATCTCACCTTTTGTGTCTTCAAGAAGTATGTGCCATTTTTCCTTTTTAAAATCTTTTGCTTGGCCAGGAGATTTTTTCTTATATAAGTTACATTTGGAAGCTTTAAGTCATAATCTGATTTTACAAGCTACATGTAAATTATATAATATATCTGCTCAGAAAAAAAAAAGGTTTTTGGCAGCCTATTTCAGGGAAAAGTCAGTGAAAGGTTGATGCAGATGAAAATATCATGGACAGCTACATTTAGGCTGCTAAATGCTTTGTAACTCTCAGCAGTGATGAGTTCACAAGAATGATGAAGCCTCTAGCCAGCTCTAACTAGTTGTAACAGCAAGGTTCTAGACATTTTCATTTTGGGTATGGGCAGATGTGCATTAGCAGAGCATAATTCTAACAAGCTTCTAAAATTGTAGGATGTCATTAAAACAGGGGAAATGAATGTGTAAACAAAGAAAGCTATGGAGAAGACAAAACGAAGATTTAGTTTTCTCTCAGTGCTTTGTATATGATGCTAAAGGACCCAAGGCATTGTCAAAATTAATATGATGAAAAAGTAAAACTTTTCAGAAAATCTGCTCAATCCTTATGGTAGTCCATAAAGTATCTTAAACAAATATTTTTCCTAGTATTTTGAAGGATTGTTTTCAATAAATCCTGCCTTTTGAAGGGCTTATTGACTAGTTTATCTCATCTTCCTTTCCAGATGTTGGACTTTGTGATTTATAAAATACAGTAACAGCATACTGACATTTGAAACTTCATANTATATAAAGAAAAAAAGTAAAAGTAGATAAAAAAATATCAAGTGGCTGCTAAAAAATATTTTATTTAAAATATCCTGGATAAGAAATCAGAAATACTTCAGAAAACAGTCTAAGCACTTAAAATGCTTCCTCAAGAGGGGAAGTGGAGGGAGATGCACTGATCTCTGTGGTGGCCAGTGACAGGACCCAAAGGAATGGCCTGAAGCTGTGTCAGGGGAGGTTTAGGTTGGGTATTAGAAAAAGGTTCTTTGAGAGTGGTTGGGCACTGGAACAGAGAAAAGGTCACAGCACTAAGGCTGACAGAGCTCAGTAAGTATTTGGACAAGGCTCTCAGGTACATAGTGTGACTCTTGGGGCTGTTCTGTGCAGGGCTAAGAGTTGGACTTGATGATTCCTCTGGTTTCCTTCCAACTCAGGATATTCTGTGATTCCATAAGGTACACTGTCCACTAACATTGGAAATTACTTGTAGTATTCCTTCTGTAACACCATTAAAAAAATATATATACTCTGGGAAGACATGGTTTTCAATCAAGAGTTGATGCTGAATGATGTTTAATGACAATTCATTGTCTCCTTCTGCTGATTGCCTGACTCTCGAGTTGTGAATTCTGCAGAATTTTTTAAATTTATCCCCACACAGAATATTTTTTTTTCAGAGCAGAACTTGTTCCAAATTCTTTCCCACAATTCAGTCTGGTAGGAAAAAAAGGGACTAATGGAGTCTTTGAATCTGTAAAAAAATTAAGAAGTCTTAGATCTTCATATATAGCATGGAGATATTGCTCATGAAATCCATAATTTTTAAAGAAAGTTGAAAAATTGGGGCAGATGAAGAAAAAAACTACTGACATGTTCCTAAGATTAGAAAGTATCTTGCTGTGAGGAACTGAGCTCAATCCGTTTACTTTATCTGAAATAAATTTAGAATGTCACTTGATTGCAACATATGAGTATAGAGCAGTTAACAAAAAGCACTTAAATTCACCAGAGAAAGATGTAATTAGAGCCTGGTAGCTGAGCCACAGATACTTGCATTAGAAATTTGAGATCACTTATTAACAATGATGATAATTAAATGATGGAAAAAATTACTATAGGGTTACTAAATTTACCATCTTTAAAGTCCTCAGCATGGCTGGCAGGAGTAATAATGTAGGACATTCTGAACTTCTTCCAGCTGAGATCCTGCTGGCTGGGGGAGGAGGAGGATGCTACTGTTTCTCTCATACTTCTTGTAGTAAATGTGCCAAAGCCAAATTGGATTGTTTTCTCAAAATTTTCCCTTAATTAAACACCAATTACTGCAGTTGAACAGAGGGATACATGATTGAGATCTAATGACCTGTGATATGGAGCATGACAAACTAAATCGGTGAGTTTTTGTCTTTTGATATGCAAATCTGCAGACTTCATGCAGAGTTTTGCAATCTGGAGTAGCAATGCAACTCTACTGACTATGGGCTTGTTTTTCCTCCTCACTTTGTGAGAATTGCCTGTCTTAAACAATATTGGAGTTGATGTTGTTCATAACCTGCCTGGTTCTGGGTTAGGGCTTAAAATTTTTTTCCCACATGTTACATTTATGAGTGGGAAGATTGCCATAATTTTTGGTGCATACTGAAATCTTAATATATCTTTCTGTATTCTATTCCATTGTTATGGAATCATGAAATAGTTTGTGTTGGAAGAGACCTTTTAAATGCCATCAAGTTGAATTCCCCTTCAATGAGTGGGGACATCACCAACTAGACTCTTACAGACCAAACCTTGAATGTTTCCAGGGATGGAGCATCCACCACTGTGTGAGGATGGATTATGAGAGAATGGAGATAGTGTTGAGGGCAATCTCACCCCTGATAAATTACAGCTGTACTATTTACCAAAGAGTGGGAACAGCCTTGCCCCTTTCTAGGTCACAGCTATGTCCAAGGAGGATGGGTGTTATAAAAGAGTGAGTTAGCTGGTGGAGAGGCAGTTAGAGGCTGCTGGCTGTGCTGTGAGGAGGAAGGGTCAGGTGGTTGTGCAAGGGACTGAAAGGATAAGATGTTGTATGAGGGACAGACAGGGTCAGGCAGTAGTGATAGGGACAGGAAGGAGTTAGCCAGTCCTGCAGCAAGAAGAGAGAAAGAAGGAGAGAAAGAGTCAGTGTTGTATGGAGCTGCCCATGGTACGTTTACAGAGAAAAAGGTATGAAAGTTTTTTAAGATAATAAGGGACTGACACTTGCATTAGTCATGAGTCCACTGTTGATTGGTGACCCATACGAGGAGCAGGTGGCAATATACCACCTCTTGGAACAACTTGTTCTAGTATACTTCTACCCTCATTTAAAAAACCCAACAAACTTCTTATACATAGTCAAAATTATCCCTCCTTCTGTTTAATACCATTACTCACCCCTTGTCCTGTTGCAACAGGCCATGCTAAAATGTTTGTGGTCATCTTCCTTGGAGGGCCCCTTTAGGTACTGAAAGGCTGTTATAAGGTCTCCTAGGAGCCTTTTGTTCTTCAGGCTGAACAAGCCTGATTCTCCCTGCCTGTCTTCATTGGAATGGTGTTCATCTTCATGGCCCCCTCTGGACTCGCTCCGGCCCTTCCTGTGCTGGGTACCCCAGAGCTAGATGCAGTGTTCTGGGTGGGGCCTCACCAGAGTGGAGGAGAGGGGCAGAATCCCCTCCTTCCCCTGCTGCCCACACTGCTTTGGATGCAGCCCAGGACATGTTTGACTTTCTGGCCTGTGAGTGTCCATGGCTGGGTGATGTCCAGCCTCTCACCCACCAGCATCCCCAAGCCCTTCTTGGCAGGGATGCTCTTGATTGATTCATCCTCCAGCCTGGATTGATATTGGGAGTTACCTGGTTGCAGTTCTCTAACATTCCTAGTCATGTTTATATAACATTTAGAAAATAAACGTTCCTACTTTCACAGTACAGGTTTTCATCCATTTACAGTGTAAAATTACCATGGCAGCCCAAGTACCAGAATTTCAGAAGGTATGAAATCTGAACTCACTTGTTCTGTGTGCAGGCTTTAATGAAACTAGATAGGATAATAAAGATGACTAAACATCACACAAAAGCAGTTTTATGTATCTATGATCTCCTGTATCCAAGTGCCCTATGCTGCTGATTAGCTATGTGATATACCAGTCAGTGTGCTCTTCCAAAACAAAATCAATCAAACATGATAATTCCTAACTTATAAAGATCAAATTACTGTGGGATTCCAAACAGGAATGCATGTTTTTATAACTGTCATTAACACAGTAATTTGAATTATCATAGCTCTGCATTGTAATTTCTTGCTACCTATGGAAAATAAATGCACATTCCCTCATGCCCAGTACCATGAATAAAAAATATAATGTATGTTAAAAGTCAGGATAGATTAAAAAAAAAAATTTCATTCCATAATGACAGAAAAAGACTCACTTTAGAAATTTTGAATAGCATATTTTGAAATTATACTTTTGAAATATTTAATTTCAGTGTGAAGCATGTAATTTATGGTATGTCAGTAGACATAGAAATGATACTGTTTTTTTTTAAATATAAGGCATTATGTAAGTATGCTTGAAATAGGAAGGCAAAATAAACAAAGCCAAATCAATTAAATAAACCTTCTTGATAATATAAAATGCTTTGATGATTTATTAAAATGTAAAAGGATGTTTATATTTAAGTTTTTCTATTGATTTACATTAAATACAAAGAGATTGTAGTAATATAAATTTATATGAAATCTAGGTGTTATCACATATTTGGCACTAAAAAAGAAAGACCATTAAAATGGTCTGTCAGAACACAGCTATGGTATTTTGGTTCTGTCAAGTAAAAACCACCCTGCATAGTTTTGGGAAGCAGATCTCATTTGTTTCCCACAGCCCTTTGGGGTATAAAATTTGATAATAGTCCATTTTGATGGGTGTTTAATTGCTTTTGCCTGTATTTCTCCTGTATGAATTCATGGTGGTTTCTACTAAAGGTTCTATGTCATGCCAAACAAGTCTCTCTTCATGAAGGCAGTTATGCAAATACAAAATCCTTACTGAGGTTCTGTAGCATACCAAAACTAGAAAAATAATGAATGCCCAGTGAATGAGAATAAAAACATGGATAGGAACCCTTATTCAAGGAGATGTACTTTTGGCATGATTAATCACAAGAATCTTTTATAACTTTAGTCGGTGGATTGAGAAATAAGCAGTAACTCTAATTTACTAAAAGTACCTTTAAAAAAAAAATCTTCTTCATTTCTCCAAATAATAATATAATGATTGATAGTTGATTTGTTTCTCATATAATTCATTGAATTGTATATTTAGAAAAATGTTCCTGGAGTCCTTAGTGCTTAGTACAAATAAGCATAATTGTATAGACCTGATCAAGGGCAATTTATGGTCTCTCTCCATAATGATACACTGGAGTATAATTTTTCTTTTTCTTTTAGATATAAAACATACCCTCTATTTTTCAAGATCTGTTACATAAAATACACTCAGTTGTAAAGCATATGCACACTAAACAGTTGGGGTTTTTTTCTAGATGCTTGCTGGACTTGAGATATGTCTTTAACTGAGTGAATTGAAAATAATCATATTCTTTATTACTGTGCAAAATTTCATGTAATTTAGATGTCAATAATGAGTAGGAGATAGGTCTGTATCAATTTCCAAATAACCTAAATACCCTAGTAACATTTTTGAAAATAAATAGTAACAATTGCCTTTTTTTTTTCTTTCAGTGAGTTTTCAGTGGTTGTTAAGGTGGGTCTGCTATTTTTTTCTTTGCTTATGTGCAAGGGTGAGCCATCAACTGGTATCAGTCCTGGAAGATATAAAGTTCTTTTCCTATAGACACTGAATGTATCCTATCATCAGATACAACTTTTTTACAATCATCAGGTATGATTTTTCAGTATGTGTGCAGCATGATGACATAATCAATAACCTGTTCTGCTTTTAAGGACAATTCTTGAAGTGACTTAGTTTTGGATTTAAGCTCAAGCCATACCACAGAACAAAATATATGAAGAAGAAAACAAGAAATGAAGAATGAAGGTTATAGCCACCTATTGGCATAGACATTTTTAAAAAGTCTATGAACAGTGCTTTAGTACATTAGTCAGCATTAAAATATTATCATCACACACATCTGATTTCTACAGGACCTGGATTCATAAAGTAAATTCCTAATTTCTTAGAAGTTAGCTGCAAAATTTTCATTAACTATTATTAAAATATTCCCATTAGTAAGGTCAGGATATAGGAGCCAAAGCTGAAATGAGTTACTCTGAGCATTGTGATTATTAGCAACTGCAACATTTGAAATTATCCTTCTCTTCAATGTGAGGATATTTTTCCATTTATATGAGTTTGTTAGTCTGCTTTGTGTGTTTAGAATCCAAACTCTTGAGGACAGAAATTAGTTTAGGAATGTTTTGTACAGTCTCTTAACAAAAGGGGTTGTGATTTCAATTTGAGCATCTGGGTGCTATCAGGATGCAATGGATTCATAATAACTGCATGCAAAACAGCTAGGAGGAAAATTGCCTACAGAAAGGCAATTATGTGGAATATGATAATACAGGCTGCCACCCACGCTGGCTTTTCTTCCTAATGGCTGTTGAAAAAGACTGAGCACCTTTGTTAAGCATTTCAAAGACGGAACAGTGACAGGTGCTATACAGAATTCAAGAGCTATTGTTTAAACTTAAGCAATATTGACTAAAACTCTGATTTCACCCTAGGAAGCCAGTTAATTATAGCTGAAGTTTTATTCAAAAGCTGACATGACATAGCTGACAGAATTATGGAGGAAACTGAGTTAGTCATTGACATCAATGATATAAAGTACCCTCGTGCTTCTTATCTCATATGAGGGAATAGTTACAAATTGCTAGTATGGTTGATGATGCACAGTGGGTAATGACATATACAGTGCATTTACAATGGAAAAAAAAAAGGAGATTCAGATCTAATTTATATGTATTTGACAGTCTCAAGGCTTTCACAGATGACGCCGCTGTCCTGAATGGAAATAAGAAATTAAATGAAAATTGAATGCTTACATCCATTTCTGCATGGTGGGCCTGAAGTTATAAAGGTGGGGGGATGTTGTTTGTTGTATTTTGCTAAATTTTAAAGTTACTTTTCCTTTTTTTAATTTGTTAGAAATTAATTTTTTTCTACCCTATAAAGATGTAAAAACTAAATGCAAAGGGTTTGCTTGAAAAATTGGGAGATAAAAGAATTCTGGTTCTCGTAGAGGGTATTTTATCTAACCTCCTGTGCCTTTAAGTCAAGAGTATTTTGATGCTGTTGTTTCAGAAAATACAAAATAATACAAAATTAGGAAGCCTTATATATAAAGTTAAAGGTCTTATAACAGGAAAACAGGACAGGAAAAGGATAAAGAATGGATAGATAAAGAAACAGATATTATAAGTGAGAAGAATACATGGCTATATTCAAAACTGGTAAACTAGCTAAGCCTCACAAAATAATTAAGAACAAAAAGTTCCCAATTGTCAATAGAGAATGGATTTACTGTGACCTATATTCCCAGAACACAATTGGTTCAGCATCAGAACAATTGGTTGATTAAAAAAGCAAACCCCCAAAAACTCCCTGTAGTGTTGCCTTAATATTTAACCACTTTTGAAACACGCAGGCTTACTTTCCTGGACTTTCAATGCATTTCTCCTCTCTATAAGAATGAACAAATGACTCAGTTCTGGGACAAGGCAGGGTATTCCTCTGTTCTTCATGAGGAAACTGCTGCTTTCCACACATATCAAGTAAATTAAAGAATTAGCAAGAACCCCACACCTAGTAATTGGGATATTCACCTGACTAGATATTCAGCAGACTAGAATTTTCCTATTCCTATTCTGGTGAATATTTAATATATTAATTTAATACTTGACCTACCGGATAATTGGAAGACTGATTTGTTTATATGAGTCCCCAAAGAGGTTTCTGTCCTCAGAGAGAAAGGGCTGTTTGTTATACTCACATATGGGAATCAGGACCTCCTATAGGGCTTTTTAATGTTTATTTTAGCAAGATATCATGATATGGATATGGTCTTGGTCGGCTTTTGGAGCTAGATCTGTAAAGCAGACATTGGCTCAGATAGTTCCATTGTATTGAGCACATCTATCCCCAGTCAGTTCCCAGAATATTATCCAGGTGAGAGTCAAGGAAGTCCAAGTTGAACCTTTGGTCCTTGGGTTAGAAAAATGGCTGGCAGAGCCCTACAACATATGGCCTTACTCAGAAACTCCTACTGAGAAAAAGGTGGGAAGACAAGCAGACCATTCTGTTTACAGGCTTCTTTCCTTTGCTTCCCACAGCACTTTGCAGACTCCCTGTGTGTTTGCATAACTACAGGTCTGAACGGGTGCCAAAGCTTCTGGTGCATTCTACAAATTGGCAACAAGATAAGATCTGCTGCCCTCCAGACAAATTATGCTCCAGTCCAACATGTACTCCATCAAAGGGCTTAGAATTCACTGCTGGGCCTGTTTTTCATTGTCTCATCCTCAGTAGGACATCAATAGAAACAACAATGTTAGCAAACAGTAGAGCCTAAAAGATGTTAAAAATCTTAATTTTTATTTTTTAATTTTGTAGACTCTTAAGTACAGCATAAAATCTTGGCTACAAAATAGGTCTTCTGATTCACTGATTAATTTTATTTAGAATTATATTTCCGTAGAGAGGTTAGTGTGTGGTCAGACTGCGCTACTAATTACTTACTTTGAACATTACCTCACATTCAGCAGGCACATAAAGCAGTATTTATGAATGTAGGCAGGAAACAGCTAGGGGAACAGAATCCAAAAATGTCTCAGAGTGTTTTGGAGGTTTTCGATTTTATTAAGTTTATCAATATTAAGGAAAATGTTACTATATGGACCAGTGCATCAGAGCTGAGATAATAAAATATATCTGAGGTTTGAGAAATATTCAATCTAATTGATATCAATCTAATTGATATCAAGGTATCCAATAAACTTTATTAAAGTGGGCAAGAGCAACCCTAAATAAGGTAAAGTAATGAAAATTGGAGGCAAATATAATAAAAGCCAGATTGTATTTATTCCCTATCAGATGTAATGTCTTATTGTGAATATTCCTGAAAGTATAAAATTTAACTGATGCATTAAAATCAGAAGAAATGTGCTTTTGACAGCAAAACTGCAGGTAGTAAATTTATCAGTGATGTAAAATTATAATTAGCCTGGAAGAGCAGTAGTCATAACCTCCTTCCATAGTCCTTGCATTGTTTGCATGTATCTGTTCAATATAGACTTTGTAAGACATTATCTTAGTTTAATACCATTCATGGTTTTAAGACAACTTTTACTACTGGTACTGTTCACAATTTTGCCTCATGTTGCTGCTACTTCAGTGTCTCGTTATTTGTTTTTGCGGTTTTCAGTCTTTGATCTCTTACACTTATTTTGTTGGTGGGTCAGGAAAGAATGCTGTGAATATATAGCAGATGTCCTTAGGAAATAATGCAATTGTTCAGGTATCTTAGCAATACTTTTATTTTCTCCCTCGGTATATGGTGGTGTCTGGTGTAATAATATGAGTATATTAGGCTTAAGTTGGGTGTTTACCACACATCATTCTGGGTATGTGATGTCTCTGTGAGCTGGTGTGCAGAATATTTACACAATAAATAGTATTCACTTTGCTAAACTCTGAAAATTGTTATGACAAATACTCTTGATACTACCCCATTTATTTCCTCTTTTAATGGAAAAAAATTCAAGCAGAATTTCCTGAGGTATCAGTCTTGAGAGAAGGCAGCAAATGGCTTTTCCCTAACATCCATTACTTTAAAAGAAAAAGAGATGTCTGTTGTATTGATTGATGTATATTCTTGTTCTATAAACCCAGAAGATATGTTGCAGAAAATTATTTTTTTTCTATAGAGACTTTTTAAAAAGACTTCCATTAAAAGAAATGTTTTCATGACTTAATACCCATTAGAGGTATTGGATCTTTCCACGTTTAAGACAGTCATTTCCTTAATGGAAACAATTACTTCACAGAAAATTGACTAATTTTCAAGGAGTTTAGTACAAATACACGTATGCAGGATTTTCAGAAATTATGACTAGGTTAACCACCCACAACATAGCTAAAAGAACAGTTCTTTGTTTAATAGCGTGATGATCCATTTTTTTTTTTTTTTTTTATTTTAAAGGATAATCCTTATTTCCTTTTCTTTCTGAAATGCAAGAGAAAGTGGTTGAGTAAGGTCACTGTGAAGGAACACGGAGTATATATGTTACCATTTAACTCATGTTCATTTTCAATGGAAGGACAGCGGTACTCCACTTATTTTGGCAGCACCTGGAGAAAGGCCCTTCCCAAACTCTGGAAGTGTTGAGGACTCAGTGTAAGTGCAGGTACCAGCTGCAGACTGACTGAGCCCTGGCTGGCAGGAGCTGCTGCTCCTTTGCACAATGAAGGGCGCAGGGACCAGTGGGCCAGTGATCGGACACAGCAGGAGCCAGGGACCCCCAGATTCCCCTGTGCTTAGAATGGAAGGGCACAAAAGCCCCGGGGTCCCTTCTTGAAGGCACCCAGCTTGAGCTGTTGATTTGTCATTGCACCGAGATTAAATTGTTTTAGGGCTAGAGACATTTGAGAGTCTGCTGTGGGAAACCTGGTGTTGAGCTGGTGAGGAAACCTGTGGGGATGTAGCTGGGAAGGTGCCATCCCAGCTCAGGTCATGCCAGAGTGGATCCTGGATGGCTGGACATAGAGTTTTCCTGAACAGATGAGCAGGCTCAGCACACATTAAATACAGGGGTCTCTGGTGGGTTGGGGACTCACCCATGGTATGCTACTGATGTGTCCAGTGTCACTGAAAGTCCTGCAGAATGAAGGCTTTAGACACCCGTGGTAGAACCTGCTCAAGGAATGGATTCTCTGTTTACCTAGGGAAAGGACTGCACACACAGGTAATAAATCAGGATCGCTGCTTGAAAACTAAATATCTTGTCTGGAGCAAAGCAAGAAACACAAAATGAATAGCTTATGCTTATGTTATCAGGATCATAAAAGATTGATGAAGAGTGCTTGAGCTGAAATCTTTTTGAAAACATGTTTTTTCAGTCATTTGTCTTATATGCTCTGTGTAGATCAGAAGTGTGAGAGTAAAATCCTATAATTTCATTAAGAAAACTACTTCCTAATGTACCAGGGTTGGCTGGGATAGGCTTAACTTTATGGCTGCTTGTAAGGTGCTGTGCTTTAGATTAGTGGTTAAAATAGTGTTGACTCAGGAAAAAAAATCTTGACAATTCTTCTAAGGAAATAACACTTAAAACATCCTGACTGAAAGTCTTATCCTATATATGTTGGTCCATCTTTCTTTGGCAAAAGTCTTGTGTTATCTCTAAGAATATAATAGATTCTTTTTCAGAAAAAAAAAAGAAAATTTGTTCTTATAAAATGTATGCCTTTCTATATGCCTACTCACTTCAGATCAGGGACCTATCCAGGTGTAATAAAATGCACTTTTGGACTTATTTTCACGAAGTGCAAATACACTGCGTTAAGAAAAATAATTCTCCAGTCATACGGTTTGAGCTTTGATAATGTATCCTTTGAGAGAAATGAAAAAGCCTTAATCTTTTGTGACTCAACAAATTAATATAAGAAAAAAGAAAGGAAAATTCTTGTATACAGCACATTCAGTAGCTAATAAGGCAATTTGTGTGTCAAAGAAGTAATAATTGGTTCAAAAGTTTTCAATCATCTTATCCAGCTGCCAAAGCATTATAAAAGTAACTATTTTAACAGTTTCTGGAACCTGTCTTTACCAAACATTTGTCTTTCCATCTGCAATTAGATTTTTTTAGGAAGTACTTTTTTTAATTAAGAAAATACTCATTTTATATTCTCACAGATGATAAAATGGCGAAGATAAAAGCTGTTTTGGTTCGGTTATAAAAAGTTGGAAGCAATTAACTTGATAGTTTAGAAAGGTAAATATAAACTGTATAAAAACTATTGTATCTGATCAAAGCTAAAAATATGTACATTTTCTGCACACAACAGTGTGAAAGTAACTCTAGCTGTCTTTTAGCTGATTATGGAAATTGACCAAATATAAGAATAAATGTTATCTAGTAAAACTGGATTACCATTGTCAACCCTGAGTATAATCTACTAGTAAGGAATTTTCATTCATATTAATGCATCTCTCATCTAAAATTTAAATACAAGTTTATCACAAACCACACTTGTATTATGAATCTTTTTTACTCTGAAGGATGTATATTCTAGGAGAATGTACAATGTAAAGTTCTTCAAACATTTAAGATATTTCTGCATACATATTGAAGTTTTGTCTGTTATCTTTGATTTACGGTTCCGCCTGATTGGAAAAGTATGTAAGTAAATTTCCTGGGTCAAATGGAGAAAACAGCAATTTATGCATATTCTAGATACACATTTTAACCTGATTTGCTTTAAAAATTTGTGTCATTCTTAGTCTTCTGTATCTTGGAAAATGCATACAGATCAAACTCCTATTTTATTTCTATGTTTTTAAAATGTATTTGTTATAAGTTGTAAGTAACATATATAGCTAATGTAAGGAAAATAGTTCAAAAAGAATGCTATACATTTTGCAGGCAAAAAATCAATATAACTGAATATACCAGTTAGCATATAGAGAAAATCGCTTTTTGTTGTATGCAAAATAATTACTTTTTGGAAAGATCATGATATTTAAAAGTTCTGTGGAAGAATGTGTTAGCACATTTAAGTATATTTAGGAGTGATCACCCTGTGGAAAGCACTAAATTTAACAGTATTCTCCTTTTCCTGTTTTAAGTGCTTAATGAATAACACCAGATTTGACAAGTAGTTTGTCCCATTTTTTCTCTTTTTATTTAAAGAAAGAACCTGAAATGAAAGATGAGTAGTTAAGAAAAAAAATAGTAGTCTGTAAAAGTAGCACAAATAGGTTCTTTTAAAGGATATGTTTCCAGAGTATAGCCATTGAAAGTATATCAAAAGCATGCTGCATTTCTCATATCAATTTATAGGATATATTTTATTTTATCATTTCCCACTGCTAATTCCTCAACAGCTCTTTTGCTTTGTGATAAGAATCTTAATGCTGAGTAGTTTTTTATTTGGAGTGCTGTATAAGTGTTTTCTAGACTCACTTCTAATCCCATAAATTCTGTATTGCTCATCATTCTGATGCTCATGTGAAAAGAATCAGAACCTCATGTGCATTCTGGACATTTAAAGTGTCCATGAGCTGATTTTAAGTGAAAGAAATGTGTATCAAAAATCTGTGAAACTGGACTTTAAAGCTAGGAATTACATTTTTTTCCAGTATACTTGTAGTCAGAATTCATGGCTATCCTGTAATACAATGCCAAACAACTCTATTTTCAGTGGAGTCAGAATGGAGCCACTGATTTTGAAGATGTGTAAGTTTCTTTTCTTTTTAAACAATGAAACAAAAAGGTTTAATAAATTTTTTTTAATATTACAAAAATTTTGAATCTTTTTTGTGTTTACTAAGCATGAAATCTGTATTTTTGCTGTAAAGACATTAAAAATATGCATTCATGGATGATAAAATGGAACTGTAATTTCAGTTGAGTGTATTTTGCAGGTTATAGGAGAATCCTTGTGTTTATACAGATGGTGGTCAAGGAAAAACATGTGTTAGGAAGAATTTCAATTCTTGATTTTACAGTTTTGGTGGTTTTAAAACCCTTAGCATGAAGTTTATGACTGTGATCTGTTCCAGGAAACTATACAGAGTTTTTTTTAAAAGGCTGTGGAGAAAAATAGTGAGTGGGTTTTGATTTGACTTCCGAGGTCAAGATAAGCATTTCTCTATATTGCACTTTTTCCCCTAAGTAAAGCTTAGGAGGAGCTACAAGCAGCTCTGTCATCTCCAGAGCATTAATACAGCTGTTTGTTTCAGGTAGTTAATGTATAACGAGTGGTATGCTTTCTGTAAGTTCATCTTTGTAGTAAGTGTCTGGAAAATATGTCAATAAAAGTACTGGAATTGATAATGACAATTGTTCATTAATTTACACTTAGAATTATCTTGTTCTTATTTAGGACTTTGATGATTGAACTTTAGCATTTTTTAAATACTAAGCAAAATTTTTCATAAATAGGTTGTCTGAGGACTTTAAAGGATCTGTTTACAATGAACACAGCTTTTAGGAAGGTGATTTGCTCTCTCTGAATCAAACCTGGAGAAGTAACTTAGCTGGCATTTAATTTTTTTTTAGAGGGAACCTCTAACATGAGTATGAAGGAATCCACACAGAGCTTCACTTTATTTTGGGAAAATCTACTTTTGAATTACCTGTTGCATTGATAAACATCTCTGTCACACAACAAAAACTTTTTTTACTTAAAGAGCAGTCAGGAATTCATTGTAGTGAAGATAACTTCATGTCAAGACAGCCAAGGAAGGCATTTTAATGGTGAAAATCAGTGATGTTATTTATTCTACATTTATGTTGTCTGAAATATTTTTTAACCCATACAAAAAGGACGTCTTGGTGACTCACATTTGAGCTCTAACACTAGACAGAATGAGTTTGGCTTTTATTGAGTGAGTTCTTCTCTCCATCAGCCCTTTTGTTCTGAGGTCTTCTGGAAGTCCTCTTGTCTCTATATTCTGAAATCTTAATAAAACTGTTACTGGATAAAGTATATTTTTCAACTGTACTTGTCTCAAAGAAAATATTTTCTATCAGCTGTTCCAAACAACATTCTTTAGACTTTAAATTATGCCAGTCACATATGTATTTTCTGCCAAAAATAAAAAAAAAAAGGGAAAAGAGACTTGATAATCTGGGCCCTGACGCTTTAATGAGACAATTCTCTGTAATCATGCAAATAACTATTTGTCTGACTATTTTGGATGAAGTAGCTTGTTCTCCACCTGTTAAATGGTAAGCCAGGATGGCACAAAAAAGGAGTTCTTCCTACTTTGTGTCATCAGAATTCTGTGGGAAATAGTGTGTCACTGGTGTTGGCATTTTCCTTTACTGATGCTCAGTGGTCTTTTTTTCAACTAAGCTTTCTGCTCCAACAAAAATGCACATCAGAACATTCACTTTTTTTCAAAGATAAGCTAACACTAACACAAGAGTATAAAATTACTGACTCTCTTTGATGTGTCTCGTAGTAGCAATTATAATTGTTCTAGTTTAATAGTCAAATTATAGAGGAGACTGAATCCCTTAGGACTCCACAATCTTTTCACTCATGAGGAATATCTTAAACCATGTTGTATGTTGAATTTTCATTATAATCTATATCATAAGGCTGGTGAAATTTTCTGGGCTCTATACATTAGCTTTCAAGAAATACCTGCAAGATTTTATTTCAGTCAACACTTCCACAACAGGACATATATGGAATGTCATTCTGCTAGTATGTTTATCTTTTCCTATTTTAGAAATTTTTGCTAATATAGAAAATAAATATATGTTCAGTTGTAGGGGTCCTTTGGTAACACTGCTTAGCTATGATTTGTGGCTTGATACGAGCTGTATTACATTCACTTTTGTGTTTTGTTTTCTTAATTAATCAAGTCTGGTTTATTAGAAATTACTAATAACTTTGGAGAGCTATTCTTATCTAATCTAAAACATTTGATTAAATTATTTGACTTCATTAGCACTTCTCTCACTATCCTAAAAGATAAAAGAGTATTTTTGAAAGCTATAGGCATATAGCAAATACATATTCACAATAACTGTAGCAAAACACAGCAAGATGTCTTTCCTTTCATACTCTAGTAACTATCCAGCTGCCCTTACTTTCAGACTACAGCAGAACCTGATTAAAAACCTGAAGTTTATTTGTATCTGAAACAGTTTGCTCCAAGTTTATCTTAGCAATTGCACTGCAGTTACAAATTTGGGAGTGTGTTCCTGAAGACTGGTGCTGTCTCAGGGGGTGAGGGTGCCTGCTGGAGGGCTGCTCTGCTGCCTTCTGTCCATTCTCTCTCTAGCTTGCTTCGTAGACCAGCAATCTGTAGGGCACGCAGCAAGCTGCGACAGCCATTT